>JASCZI010121063.1:52531-68588 GCA_036250425.1 Stylosanthes scabra | reverse complement strand
CCCAATCCAAGTTATTAGACCTCAATGCCATCCATTAATCAAGGGCTTAATTGAAAAGATCAAAGATATGATTGATTGAAGACTCAAGAGAAGAAGATAAGGAGTTGTAACCATAAAGAGATAAGATTAGAATTAGATTAGGATTAGATTAGATTGTAATTTGAATTTAAATTTTAATTAGGATAGGTATAAGAAGTAACTTAACCACTAGGGTAAAGGACTTCAGCATAGACGTTTTTCATGATTCTTAGATCTAGTTTTTATCATGCAAGGCTAAACCCTCCATTGTTAAGGGTGAGGAGCTCTGTTCACCCATCATGAGGTAGTCTTTTGTACATTCAATTATCAATTCAATGAGGTATATTCAGTTATCTTCTATGCATGATTTAATTTTCCATTCTACATCCCAATAGTTTAGAATCACTGAGAGGTGTTCTATACTTGTCTAGGGCTAAGTTAATAAGATTGAGAGATCTATTAGTTTATGCTAGCTGGAAATTGAATCACATGATGATTAGGTCTAACTAGAGATAGTCAAGCTAATTGTTATGCAACTAAAATTCTGTGGGTTAAAATTGGATTAGAACTAGTCTAGATATAGTGACATGTAATCTAATCTAGGATCACTTTTGAGACTCATAAGGATTAGAATCTGATTTAGGGTTTCATCTAATTATTTGATTAATTGACTAAGAGATTAGCTTTTGATTAGGTAATTGGAAACTGAATTACTAAGAGATTAGGATTTAGTTACTCTAGATTCGTTGTGCCTGATTTCTGAAAACCTTAGAATTGTGATTGAATGTATACATTGGCCCTCAAGGGAAAGACATCTCCAAAACTCTTAACATTCCATTCCACTGATTTTTCCTCAAGTAAATTTTCTGCACTCTTTGCTCATATTTTCCTGTTCCATACATCAACATTCTCTCAAGTTTTATTCGAATCTGCTTAGCATAATTAAAGGATAATATTGCTTGTTCCGTTATTTCTTGTGGGAACGATACCCACTTCATCGTGGTATTACTTGTACGATTCGGTGCACTTGCCGATTTTCACACATCAGCTACATATTCAGTTCTATTAACCCTAGATAGAGGATATAGATAGATGAGTGAATTTATCCACGGCAGTGGTCGGGTTGGGGTATTTTTTTATCAGGGGCCTCGTTGTCCGTCTAGCAATTTTTTTCCAATAAACATTGTGCCTTGATCGGTACTCAAAGTCTGTGGGCTTTCAAATCAATGGATTATATTTTCTTCGATAAAATTGATTATTTCATTTTGAGTAACATCAACTAAAGGTATAGCTTTTACCCATTTTGTAAAATAATCGATTTCTATCAAAATGAATTTATGTCCCCTCGTTGAGGGAGGATGAATCATTCTGATTAAATCAAGAGCCCAGTCTCGGAAAGGCTAATGATTGATTACAGAATGTAATTCACACGAAGGGACTTGCTGAATGATGTTATGTTTTTGGCATTCTTGACAAGATTTTGCATACTTGATACAATCCTTAATAATTGAAGCGATCACGTCTTAGAACCCATTTCATTTTTTCACCAGCTTGATGAGCTCTACATATATCCTCTTGGTCTTCACCCAAAGCAATCAAGGATTGGGAAGCTCCTAGACAAGTCATCAAGTTACCATCAGGACTCTTTGGATCTACCATTGTATTTGGATTCAACAAATACTCTGCAATGGGTTTTCTCAAATCGCTATCATCCCAATCGTCAATAACTAAAACATCTCTATCATTTGCTGGGACCAATAACTCATCAATATAATAGTCGAAAGCGTTTTCAAAGTACCAGCCGAGATATTATATTTTGATGCGATTTGGGCTAGCTCATTGGCTTGCTCGTTCTCAACTCTCGGCACATATGTCAAAGAGACCTCATGGAATCCAGTCAATAATTCCCAAACCAAACTTAGATATTTTCGCAAGTTATCACTTATGCATTTATATTATTTCGAAATTTGTCTTAAAACTAATTGGGAATCACCTATTATTCGAACATCTTTACCAATTATTGTATTTATTTTGTTTATTTTTAAAAAAAATATGTAGTTTTTGAGATGAGAAGTATTAAATATAATTTGTGGTGCCAAAGGTTCAAACTTGTTCTCATATTTATAGGAGAATTGGATTGGAGTATTTTCTGCATTACCATCTCGTTTAGGGCTCATGAAAATTTGCTTGCACGCTTTTCTGTGCTGCCATTTCTCCTCTGGCTATGGTAAGTTGGGCACTAAACCCATTTCGCCTATGGCTTTAGTGAGTTGGTGGTGCACAAATTCGAAATTAATTTATCTCCTGCGCATTTTCGGAATTAAAGAATTTTTTATACGCATTCGAAGAAAAAAACTATTTATTCACTTTACTATTTTCTATTGATCCAAACTAATACAAAAGAAAACATAATTTTTCTTTATTATCTATTTTTTTTATTTTTTCTTCCGCTCTTATTTTCTCGTTTCATCCAAATAAAAATATTTTTTAATTAACATAATAATAATATATTAAATTTTTTAAGCAAAACTATCAATTTTTTCATGGAAAAATTGATTTAAACATATTAATACATTAATAAATTATAATTTATATATAATATACGAAGGACATTAAAGTAATCTTATTTTATTATGATTTTTTTTCCTCTCATTTTTTTTATCCAATCAAAAGAAATTTTTTTTTTCATTTTCTTTTGATTTATTTTCTCTTAATTCAAACAACACATATTTCGATTCCATCTATTTTTTTTCTCATTTTCTTTCCTCTCATCTTCCCTCCTCCCATTTTCTTTCATTCCATTTTCCATCCTTTATCCAAACATAGTGTTAGAGGAAATTCTCCATTAAGATAAAGACAAAAGAAGTGTGCAAAAGTCATTAGTTTGTAAGAGACATTTTTCATTTTTTAACCAAATTTCAATACCTTAAGCGTCATAAAATATTGTAAAATTAGATATTAGATATTCCTTTTGTTTCATCTTCAATTCTTCATCCTCCTGAAAAATAATCCAAAACACTAATATATATATATATATATATATAATTTTGAATTAATTTACATACACCTTCATACACATTTTATTTTTTTCTATTTTGATTTTTGTTCCGGATATTGGGCCAGCATGGCCCAAATATCCCCAAGTCGATCGTAACCCAATCTGTTGAACCAGAATGGGCATAATAGTCTTGCACACCAAGCAAGCCCATTAACAATATCTGGATCAGATCCTTGATTGATACTCAATAATCCGCGAAATGGCGATTCGACATCAATCTGGGATCCTCTCCCAAAATAGATCGGAAGCATGACGAATATAAGAGGAGAATACCAACTCTCCTCCCAGGTACGTCACTCTCAACCCTCACAATCAGGTACACCAGCGGAGCTTTCTAAGCTCCCTTTAGCAAAGCTCCGCAAGTGTATCTCTAGCCCAGAAATTAACCACCAGCCTTCTTCTTGGTACCACCGATTCCGTCGGTTGTCCCATCTCTCAAAAGTACATTCAGTACATTGGCGCCGTCTGTGGGGACACCGTACTTCACTCGCAATGGCAAACCAAGATGAAGAAGGAGTGTCGTATACCGATCACTCAGGTGACGAACAGCGATAGGAATAGCCACTCAACCAACAACAAGAAGGCCTAGATCTTAATGCTACAGCTAATTATCTCGCCGCAACCAATGAAGCAAACGCCGGCCAGGCGGAAGATCAAGTTGCACCTTCCCCTACCCGGAAGGGGAAAGGCGTCGGTCGATAACTGCATTCGATAGGCTTGCTCCGGGTGGAGATAATACCCGACCCTTTGGCGGGATTGGTAGCTCGGAATCACGGATTACCCAGGAGCTAAGGCATCGAATGCAATCGATGGAGCATGTAGTCAAAGAGTTGCAAAGAGAAAATGCCGAACTCAGGCATGGTGCGCGTAAGTCGCGAAGCCGCTCGTCGTCAAGGCATCGTCGCTGTTCCAGGTCTCAGTCTCCACCCCTAAGGAGACCCATGTCCCCACCGAAGCAACGTCGTCGAAGCAGCAGTTCGTCGGAAATTGAGTCCTCTTCGGACGATTCTCATGAAAGGGAGCCTATGATTTACCGACGATACAAGAGAACCCGGAAGGAACCCAGGGAGAATACCCTGCCAACCATGGGTCATACCCCTTTTTCAGGTTGCATTCTCAAAGTCCAACCACCCAAGGGCTACATAAAACCGACGAATATGAAGTATGACGGATCGATCGACCCTCATATCCATCTCAATGACTTCGAACATCGAATGATCTGTGACGGTGCGGTGGACGAAGTCAAATGCTGGGCATTTCCGACAACATTGACCGGGTTAGCCGGACAGTGGTTCTCTTCTCTCCCAGCAGACTCCATTTCTAGTTACTCGGAGATTCGGGAGCTATTTCTAAATGAGTTCACTACGAGTATTGACAGCACTAAGCATCCAATGAATCTATTAGCAACTGTTCAGAAGCCGAATGAAACTACAAGGAAGTATAATGAGCGTTTCAACGCTAAATGTAAGACCATTGACGGTCTGGTAGATGGTGTAGCAAGCCTGTGCGTTACAAACGGCTTAGCTAATGACGATTTCAAGAAACAATTGACCACCAAGCCAGTGTGGTCCAGAAAGGAATTACAAGTGAAAGCGAAGAAATTTATTCACCTCGAACAAGTGAACCGGGTAGTCGCAGTCATGAAGAGTCTCCAGTCCCAGGCCCATTCCCGAAGTAACGGACTTGGGTCAAGTTCCCGAGACAACCAACGGGACTTAGGAATTAAGAGCAGCCAAAAACTCTTAAAACAGAGCTATGATCGTTACACCCCGTTAGTCGATTCCATATCGAAAATCTATCAACAGATCTCCGGAAGGGGTGTCATCCTTAAGGCCAGACCACTTCGGGGTAGGACGCAAAACACAAAGAACAAGTCCCTGTTCTGCGATTACCACCAGGGGTACGGGCATAAAACACAAGATTGTTATGACCTCAAAGATGCGATCGAGCAAGCCATACAGGAAGGGAAGTTGAATGAGTTCATCCAAGTTATCACGGAACCTCGGAATTCAGATCGTAACAGGTCCCCCAGGTCGGAATCCCGTAATCCCCGAAGCTGTCGGGAGGAAGAGGAACCCGACAAAGAAGTACTAGTGATCACTAGGACAAACCTACAGGAGAAGTCAAATAAAGCAATCAAGAAGGACTTGAAGATCTTGGCTGCTGCCCAAGTCCATCCCCCCAAGTTCCCGGTTATTGTCTTTGGGAAGGATGATTTCCAAAACGAACTCGCCGACGCTGACTCGTCGATGGTAATTTCGGCAAAAATCGGGTTCGGCCTGGTACATCGGATCCTAGTGGATACTGGGGTAGATTCCAATATTATGTTTAGAAACGCCTATGATTCCCTAGGGTTCAAAGATAGCAACTTGAAGGCACACCAACCCGGAGTCATGGTGCTTGGGGATCATTTCATCATGGAAGCATCGAGCTCCCGATGACTTTGGGGACACGAGACTTGACGAAAACGGTGATGGCCGAATTCGTCGTTTTGAAGGATTCGACGGCTTACAATGTGATCCTGGGAAGGAATACTATAAACGATCTCTCTGACATAACCTTCACTAAATTTCTAGTGATGAAATACGTCTCCAACTCAGGGGAAATCAGCACTATTTTTGGGAATCGGGAGGCGGCTCAAAAATGCAGCAACAATAATTTAGCTCTCCTGAAGAGGTCTCGGGAAGCCGCAGGAGTTTTTCTGGCGGACCTTGATGCTCGGGTGGAAGAACAACCTCGACCCAAACCAGATGGAGACTTAGAGAAGATCCAAATTAGAGAAACACTGGAGCATCATACGCTTGTGAATCGGCATCTCCCGTATGAGCTCAAACAGGAGTTAACTCAATTCTTGAAAGAAAATGGTGACCTATTCGCATTCACTCCTTCCGACATGCCCGAGATCGACCCTTCTGTGATGTCGCATTCACCGGCGGTAGATCCAAAATGTCAACCAGTGGCACAAAGGAAACAACGCATGTCCGATGAAAGAGTTGCCGGACTTAAGAAACAAATTAAGGCTCTCTTGGAGGCGGGATTCATCCGAAAATTACCGTATTCCACCTGGCTAGCGAATGTAGTTCTGGTAAAGAAGGCCAATGGGAAATGGAGGATGTGTGTTGATTATTCCAACCTCAATAAATCTTGCCCCAAAGATTCATTTCCACTTCCTAGCATCGACAGTTTGGTAGACGCCTCCTCCGGCTACAAATACTTCTCTTCCATGGACGCATATTCCGGGTACAACCAAATACCCATGCACAAGCCTGATGAGGAGAAAACGACATTTATCACTCCATAAGGCACTTATTGTTACACGGCCATGCCCTTTGGTCTGAAGAACGCCGGCGTGACCTATCAACAGCTAGTCACCAAGATTTTTCAAGACCTCATACGTCGGAAGGTGGAGATTTACATAGATGATATGTTGGCCAAAATCGAGAAAGCAAAGGAGCTCGTCCCCGACCTAGAACAAGTGTTCGCCTCCCTTCGAAAGTTCAAGATGCATTTGAACCCTCTGAAGTGTGCTTTCGGGATGGAAGCCGGGAAGTTCTTGGGCTTCATGATAACTCAGAGAGGAGTCGATGTTAACCCAGAGAAATGCAATACGATCTTGCAGCTACCAAGTCCCGCTAACTTAAAAGATGTCCAGAGACTCAACGGGAGACTGACCGCCTTATCTCGATTCCTTAGAGCCTTAGCACGCAATGCTTTCCCCTTTTTCCGACTTACGAAGAAGGGGATAGATTTTGAGTGGACCCCGGAATGTGAAGAGGCTTTTCAGAAGTTCAAAACCGTGCTCGCTGAACCCCCAATTCTTTCCAAGCCAACAGTCGGGGAACTGTTATACCTGTACCTCTCCATCACCGAAGAATCAATTGCGGTGGCACTAGTAAAGCAAGATAAGTCGGGAAGTCAGTTGCCGGTCTACTTCATAAGCCGGGTATTTCACGAGGCAGAATTGAGATACTCCAAGATAGAAAAGCTGGCTTTTGCCCTTCTAATGGCAACGAGACGCCTGAGACAATACTTTCAAAGCCACACTGTCATTGTTAGAACCGATCAAGCTATCCAAAGCATCCTGCCAAACCCAGACCTAGCAGGGCGGATGCTCCTTTGGGCGGTGGAATTATCACAGTTTGATATTCAGTTCAGGCCTAGAGCCGCGATCAAAGCCCAGGCGATGTCGGATTTCTTAGCGGAGATGGTAGCGGTCGGAACAACACAGGAAGAGGACAAGCGCTGGAAACTCCATGTGGACGCCTCCTCAACTCAAACTTCGGTAGGAGCCGGGGTAATCCTTGAAGGGCCAGATGGGGTCATGATAGAACAATCTATCCGATAGGAATTTCCTGTCTCAAACAATCAAGTTGAATATGAGGCTCTTCTGGTGGGAATAGCCTTAGCTCAAGAAGTCGGAGTGAAGAGTCTGGAAGTTTGGACGGATTCCCAGGTGGTGAGTTCGCAGGTCAAGGGAACATACCAAGCAAAAGATCTCTTGTTACAGAAATACCTGGCAAAGGTGAATGAAGCCCTCGAACGTTTCGACAAATTCGAGATTAATCACGTTCCAAGAGAACAGAACGCTCGAGCGGATCTCCTATCTAAGCTAGCCAGCTCAAAACCCGAATCGGGAAACCGCTCATTGCTCCAAGGGACGATAAGGGAGCCGTCCATAACAGTTTCCGAGATAGATTGCTTGGTAATCTTGGATAACAATTCTTGGACAACCCCCATCCTGAATTTCTTGACTAAAGGGCTATTGCCAGATGATCCGGCCGAGGCAAAGAAGATCAAGAAGGATTCAGTAAGATTGGTCGTCGTGTTGGGTGAATTATATAAAAGATGCATCAACTTACCCCTCCTAAAATGCTTAAATCCGGCTCAAGATGAATACGCCTTATGAGAAGTACATGAAGGCTGCTGTGGCCACCATATCGGAGGAAAGTCGCTGGCCAGGAAGTTAATCTGGGCGGGATACTATTGGCCGAACATGATGAAGGATGCTATAAAATTCGTTCGGTCTTGTGAAAAATGTCAAACCCATACTGACTTCCACAAGGCCCCTCTAGAGAAGTTGGTTCCAATCTCGGTCGAACGGGCTTTCAGCACGTGGGGAATAGATCTGGTCGGCTCTTTCCCGTTGGTGCTGGGACAATTGAAATACCTTATAGTAGCAATCGATTACTATACCAAGTGGGTCGAGGCCGAACCTTTGGCGACCATAACAGGAGCCCGATGCTGGAAATTTGTCTGGAAGCAGATCATCACTAGGTTCAGAATCCCATCAATCCTCATCACGGATAATGGGACTCAGTTCGTCGACCGCAAGTTCACAGAGTCAGCCTCGGAATTCGGAATCAGCCAACGCTTTTGTTCGGTCGAACACCCCCAGGCTAACGGGCAAGTACAGGCTGCTAACAAAGTGATATTGAAAGGCATTAGAAAGCGACTTGACGATGCCAAAGGGTTGTGGTCGGAAGAACTGGCATTAGTCTTGTGGTCGTATAGAACGACCCCACAATCCTCAACAGGAAAGACTCCTTTCCGTCTCACCTACGGAGTAGAAGCTATTATTCCCATAAAAGTCGGAGAACCGAGTCTGAGAATGATCCTGGGGTCAGATGACCCCATAGCTGATAGAAATTTGATTGAGGAAGTCCGCACAGGAGCGCACTTGGCAGAGCTAGCACTAAGACAACGAATGAGCGTCAGGTATAATCGAGGTATGGTCAAAAGAAGCTTTGAGGTCGGTGACCTGGTACTGCGACGCAACGATATCGGCCCACCAACGCCGGGGCAAGGCAAGCTTAGCCCCAATTGGGAGGGTCCATACCCGGTCGTAGCGGATTTTGGAAAAGGTGCGTACCAGCTGGAGCGACTAAACGACACATCGGTTCCCCGAAGCTGGAATGCAGCCAACCTCCGACGTTTCTACTCGTAGATAACACCTTTGCTTCCTTTTGTTAAGTTTTTTCCCCCTTTTTCTTCTTTTTTTAGGATGAAACTCAATAATTCTCCTTTCATTGTACTTGACTTTTGAATTAATGAATAAGGGGTACTCTTTTTCCTATCCGAGGTATCCCACTCCGGGAGGTCGGAAGGTTTTGATGAGGCCCATCGGAAAATACCTTTGTCATTTAATCGTAACTTATGCTTAAAACTTGCAATGATTCTACTACATAACGGGACATTGGGAACTGATCACTCCCACCCTATCAATCTGAATTAGAAAAAGACAATTCCAAACGGATAATTTCCTAAGTCTTAAAAATTCAAACGAAACAATATACAAAACAGATCCGCCCCAGTCAAAAGCGCGGCGGATCCCCAAAACGGCTATAAGCAAAACACAGTCAAAATACAGCCAAAAAGCAAGAGGGATCTCACCCGATTAGCTGGGACGAGAGACCCCATTGTCAAAATGTAATTGGAGCTGCCCCAGTTAAAGGCACGGCGGATCCTAAATAGTTAACAAGTTTCAAAAAATAGGTAAAGAAACAAAGGAGGCTATACTAAGGAGCCAGAAGATCCACAACCTTCCCATCCACGATGTCCTTGAAAAAGCTAATCTGCGAGCTGTTAAAGTCCGGAAGCAAAACTCCTAGTTGAGCTTTCAGAGCGATTTCCGTGGCAGCCACGGCGCCCTTCGCGTCTTCGGCCATACCATCGCACTACTTCTTCAAATCAGAAACTGAGGATTGGGCCAGGTCGGCTCGGATTTTTTCTTCGGCAGCCAAACCTTGAAACTTCTTAACCTCGCCCTCCAACTCTTTCTTCCCACTCCTTCATTCGTTCCACCTCTTCGTCCTTACCCTTCCGGAGATTACTCAGCTCCACCTCCAAAGCCCTCAGATCCTCCTCAACTTTCCCTTTGGCCCTAATGGCTTCGACCTTCTCCGCCTCCACAGTTAACTTCTCCTGGTTAAGCGCCTTGAGATCCCCCACAAACTTCTGACTCCGCCTCTTCAACTCGTCGACCATCGTCAAACGAGGTTCAATGGACTTCACCATGGTAGCTGACTTCAGCAAGGCCCATTGAACCCAGCGAAAACTCTCTACCGGATCATAGTCCTTAAGGACCTCTTGAGCTTTGGAATCCAAGAGGTTTGACGCTATGAAGGCCGAGGCATCGAACGAGCGATCCAGGGGGCGGAAGTCCCCAGCGACCACCTCCGACCTTAGTCTTCTCGACGCCGTCGCAACGAAGTCAGCAGGCCTCTTGAGGGACATGTCTTGAAGAGGCGTCTCATTTCTTCTATGACCTGGGGAGGAAATCTCAACCATAGTGCCAGACTGTTGACCGGGCTCAGTGGTGCTTTCCCCTTCGGAAGCAGTGTGGACATCCCCGGCAGCCCCAATAGGAGGAGTCATCGTTCGGCCCACTGACGAAGGACCTGAAGTAGTAGGCCTAGGCCCCGACGTGGCAGGATTCGGACCCGAAGCAACTGGAGCAACGCCTGTGCCCGCGGGGCGAAGAAGGTTTCGAAGTCGTGCAAGGGTCACGTCTTGGCCAGCCATCCGAACTGCAAATCAAGAAAACGGAAGTGAGAACACATACTTAATAAAACAAAGAGAAGACAATACAACATAACTTACCAATCGCATTCCTACCCTCCGACGGTATATCTATAACTGACTTAGGTTTTAAATTACGTTCGGAAAAGAGGCGAACAAGAATGTCGGCGACGTCCCGCTGGTTGGCGTTCAATCTTTTGTATCTCACCGGGACATACTCCAAACTGGCGTTGAAACTCCAGTAGGACGGGAAGCGCCCTTGACCCTCTAAGTTCAACCAGAAGGGGCGATGTTCCCCAACCGGAAATATTTTAAAGTACCGGCCCTTGAAATCGTGAAACGAATCCTCATACAAGCCGAAGATCTTTTTTCCTTTTGCGGGGCGGGCCGACATATACCCCTTTTTGGTTTTACCTTCGGTGTTGGAGGAGAAGAAGGAGAAAATGAATAAAAAGATCTCCGGATCTTGGGGCAATTGTAGGAATTCCGTTACTAGCTCGAAACACCGGATTGCCGACCAGGCGTTCGGGTGAAGTTGCGACGGGGCAATGGAGGAGCGATTTAGCAAACGCTGTTGAAAATCTGTGAACGAAATCTGGATCCCGAACTCGGTGAACATCACCTCGTTCACCCAAAGCCAGTTCGGGACCCTCGGATGGTTTAAGTTCAAGAAGTAGACGTGTTTATTCGGAGAGGCGGCTACAACCCGGTACCTCCTCTCCAAATCTCCCCCACCAAACAGAACATCCGAACTCTTCAATTCATCTAGGTACTCTTGACTTAAAATTGAGGGTGCCCCTAAAACGTCCGGAGTAACCCATCGATAAATAGACGGTAGTTCATGCGGCATTTGGGCCGCAGGAACCTCTTGAATCGCAGCGGCCACCTGCTCGCCTTGTGGGTTGTGAGCCATTTCTAACCTATTTCAAAGGGAGAGAAATACCAAGTAAGGCCAACAGCCGAAACACCCATAAGGTGGCTGAAGGGTAGCCTGAAAACTACCCCAGCATGAGCGAAAATTAGAGAGAAGAGGAGGAAAGAAATTACCTGAAGAGGAATGTGAGTTTTCTCGAAGAAGTTGGGACGAGGAAGCCAAGAAACCTTTTGCGAGAAGACTGAGTGTAGAAGAGAAAGGTAAGAGCTCTGGAGTAAGGAAGAAAAATGAAATAAAGGAAATAAAGGAAGTAAAACTCTTCTCACCCCACTTAAATTCAAAGATAAAAATGAGGGGACAAAAGAAGGGCAAAACAGGAAAAATCGTTCCCTCTCCCTTTTATCTACTATTGGAAAAGGGGCAATCCTGCCATTTTCCAAGGATGGTAAATCCTCATAATTACAGCACGAAGTCCGAGACTCATGCACTCTCTCTCCACGTTCGCAGTTGAAGGGACGGATGATGTCAGCGATCAAATCAAGCCTGACTCTTCGATTGTGGGAAGCTTCCAGAAAACGAAACGTAGACGCTGCTGGAAATTCGATGAAAAGAGGATAACGACGACTCGACTCACACAACTCACCCGACCCAATATCTCGGCCCACATGAGTTCGGGGCAACTGTTCCGGATATTGGGCCGGCATGGCGCAAATATCCCGAAGTCAATCGTAACCCAATCTATTGAACCAAAATGGGCCTAACAGCCTTGCACACCAAGAAAGCCCATTATCAATATCTGGATCGGATCCTTGATTGATTCTCAATAATCCGCGAAATGGCGATTCGACATCAATCCGGGATCCTCTCCCAAAATAGATCGGAAGCATGACGAATATAAGAGAAGAAGACCAACTCCCATCCCAGGTACGTCACTCTCAACCCTCACAATCAGCTACACCAGCAGAGCTTTCTAAGCTCCCTTTAGCAAAGCTCCGCCAGTGTATCTCTAGCCCAGAAATTAACCACCAGCCTTCTTCTTGGTACCACCGATTCCGTCGATTGTCCCATCTCTCGAAGGTACATTCAGTACAATTTATGTGTAGAGATACACTATTTATGTGCTATATGTAACTATTTTTATGCTATCATATATTCATTATGTTGTATTTATGTGTTTTATTATACATTTTTCTATGTTACATTGATGTTTATATTTTTTATGTTGTAAATGAGATATATGGAGTCTAGAGGTGTACAATAATACATGTAGTATTACTGTAAAAAATTTTTGTCTTCAAAAGTATCTATATATGATTAACAATAATAGTGACTAATTCTTCATTTGCAAGGTGGAAAATCGAACTTCAATCACTGTTTGTCTATAGACGACTACAACCTTGTGGTTTGAAAAATCTAAGATTCTACTATTACCATTACTACTCTTATTACATAAATTACTCTTTTGGTTTCTATTTGTAGAAGTTAATAAGATTAATTATTCAATTAGATTTTCTTTTAAGGGAGAAAAAGATAGAGAATAATGTACGTAGGTTCTACGAACAGGGTTGTTATTAGATGTATGGTAAAGTTTTAATTAGAACTTGACATTGTTAATTAATCTAAAATACCCAAAGCTTTACGACTAAAATCCTCTGATGTGACAAAACTTTAGGGGGGACACACACATGACAATGTGTATGAACGGCAGTTTCATATATTTGAATACGTGGTGATGATGATGTAAATAAAAGATATATAGGATCGATCTAAAGGGTACCCATGCGTGCTACGGTCAAAATTTTCGTCTTAGAAATAGCTTCGTTACTTAAGTTTTGGTTTTTCAAAGATATTCTCCATCCCAAATTCCCAATAGATCACGATTAATTTTGCTGTATATTTGAGTTTTATTTAACAGTAATTTTTTTAAGTCAATAAAGCGTTATATTTACAAGATAACACTTATTTAATCAGATGAATAAGTTAACTATTTGCACCAATAGAAGATCACTTAGCCTTAGCTTGTTCACATTGGATTATATTGTATGGGACTAAGGCAAAAGTAATTACAAAAGAATAGAGAGACATATAAAGTATAGGTATAAAGCAATATGGCACACATATCATCATAATATTTCTTATGGGATACGTTACTTGTTATTCCATTCTATGCATTTGTCTTTTGCACCTTCTTAGACTTGACCGTAAACAAAAATTAATAAAAAAAAATCAAAGGAGAAAGGTAAGAAAAAAAAAAGTTAGAAAAGCGACTATATATACTTTAGCTTGTAAATAATGCACAGCACCTTCATACCTATATGCTATATACATATATTTTTTTGTATTAGTTAGATAAGACTCGAATTTAGTATTTCTTATAATGAGCAAGGAGGGGAACTATGTCATATGTGATTATGAGTTAAAGCTCATAAAACATTTCATAACATCTTATCAAAATTTTGTGTCAAATAAGCTTAATTATTAATCATTGAGATACTTGATAAAACTTGGTGTACCCTAGGAACTAACTAAGAGGAGCTATTTGATGTATTTAATCCGAATTAAAACATCGTCATCATGATGGCAGTTTTATATATTTGAGGGTCTATTTGTCTGAATTTTTAAATGGTTGAGAATTGAATTAGGATTTTTGAATTATTAAGAGTGAATTTGTCCAAATTAAAAATATTAGGAGTCGAATTGAATGTTTACTCATAAAATTATAAATTCTAACCAGGACATCGATTGTGCAAAAACATATAGAAATCCTCTCTTGTATATTTGTCATTATATTGTCTACATTTTGAAATAATAATGATTTGACATTTTAATAAATTATGCTAAATCAATTTATTAGAGAAGAGACTGAGAGAGCATCAATAGACAATAGATACGCTATTAGTGCATCAATAGTTTTTTTTTTTTTTTTTGGTATTTAGTACATCAATAGTTACTTCCCTAAGAGTTACTCAATCTGTTTTTTTTTTTTTTTCAATTATTGGGCTACTAAATCTGTTTTCAAATGGTTATTTTCTACTATTCTGTTATTCGTCTACTCAATCTGTTAGTTTATATTACCCCAAAAACGGTGGCACAATGATGCACCACACCCAGTCCAACCAAAAAACAAAAAGATCACACCCTTCTTCCTAGGCCGATCTGTTTGTCGTGGCCAATACTTGTTTGTCACTGTATGTTTTTTTTTCTTCCCTTGCGATAGACACTGCTGATATGAATCCATTTCTTTTGTAGACAGCAAATTAAGAGAAGAATTCTACTATGAATATTTTAAAGAGATGTCTGTATATATAGAATTAAGAGTAATGAGTAATTTTACTTTAAAAATTAATAAAAATAAAATAAAATTTTTATATGATAAATGTCAACCACTTATTAAAAAAAATTTCTTCTTTTCATTATTCTGGTATGCACCAAATTAAACTATAATGCTTTGTTAAAAAAAAACAATAATACTATATATACAAGCATATATATAACCAACTATCAACCAAGCCATGCAAACTCACTCTCAATAGGCGCGTGTGATGGACGTGACCCGCCAATCCTCCCCACTCGAAACGACGTGCCTCAGGAACCGTTTCAAAGAATTCAAATCGTTTCGCCTTTTCAAGCACGTTTCGAAAACCGCTTCGACCATCAAAGCAATTCCATTTTGCAAAAGAACGAGCATTTTTCATTTCCATAAAAAAAAATCAAACGAGAGAAACTCATTTCTCAACTCATCACTTCGAAACGGAAATCATCAACCCCAGACGAACATCAAACCACATCTCAAGCCCAGACAAACATCAAAGCAGAACACTTCACTTCGAAACGGAAAAGGAGGAAGCACATACGAACTCAAAAACTCATTCCAGACGCTCTAAAACAGTAAAGGTTAGTGGCTTGTTTTCTTCTTGCGTTTTCTGAATGTAGAAAAGCATCTAGTTTACGTTTGAGTTTGCCTTGTGTTTATTGTGAATGGTTAGGATTTTTCACTTCGATCTTTCATATATTTCCGATTCGGCGTTGTTAACGTTCTCTCATATAAGGCTTAGTTGTTCTTGTTGAATCCTTCGTATGAAAGCTAGTTCCGGTTCGACTGCATTCTGCATTTTGAAATTAGTGTTAGTTCGTGTTTTTTGTATGAAAATGTTTGGTGAGAAAAATAAACGAGTATTGTTAGAGTTTTTCACTTCGATCTTTCATATATCTCCGATTCAGCGTTGCTAACATTATTCCACATAGACTTTGTTGTTCTTGTTGAATCCTTCGTCTGAAAACTAGTTCCGGTTCGACTGCATTCTGCATTTTGAAATTAGGGTTAGTTCGTGTTTTTTTAAACCACTTAATTTCTTACACTTTTTTTCCAGTGAAATAATGGCTCGATCCACAAAATTAGGAAAGGATACTGAGGGTAAGAACCAAAACAAATCCCGAAAGCAAAGCAGCCCTAAAAAGAAGGATGTAAGTAATAATATATGTTCAACGTTACAAACCGGTTCGGCTCTTTAAAATTTCTGGTTCATGAATGTCTATTTTTCTCATTTTGCAGCAAGGTCACCACTTTAGATGCCTGGCAAAAACCAGTT
>JASCZI010121063.1:34579-47817 GCA_036250425.1 Stylosanthes scabra | reverse complement strand
TCTCATTAAGAAACACGTGTTTACACGCGTTTAGAAACTGCTTGTTTCTTCACGCCGCCAAACACCTTCATCTTCTTCTTCTTCTTCTTCTTCTTCTTCTTCTTCTTCTTCTTCTCTGGTTTATGTTGTTGCTGTTGTTGTTGTTGTTGTTGCTGTTGCTGTTTTTGTTGTTGCTGTACAGAAATAGAAATCAAAATTGTGCAGAAATATAAAGCAGCATTGCACAGAAATATAAAGAAGCATTACGCAAAACATAAACCAATAATGCGCAGAAATATAAAGCACCATTGCACAGAAACTGAAAGCCATAATGCGCAGAAATAAAACCTTCTTCTTCTTCTTCTTCTTCTTCTTCGCAGAAATATAAAGAAGTATTGCGCAGAAACAGAAACCAATAATGCGCAGAAATATAAAGCAGCATTGTGCAGAAACCAATAATGCGCAGAAATAGAAAACACCATTGCGCAGAAACTGAAAGCCATAATGCGTAGAAAATGGAAAGCAATATTGCGCAAAAACATAAAGCAATAATGTGCAGAAACATAAAGCAACATTGTGCAGAAACAGAAACCAATAATGTGCAGAAACAAATTATTGGAAGTTACGTACCACTCAAATGTACTCAAATGTACTCCATCTTCTTCTTGTTATTCCTTCATTCCTTCTTCCAAGTCTGCATCTGCATCTTCTTCTGCTTCTTCTTTTTTTTTCTTTTCTTTCTTCTTCCATATCTGCATCTGCATTATCATTATCTTCTTCTAACAACAAAAATTGAAGAAGAAAACAACGATGAAAGTTACAGAACGAAATCTAACAGAAGAAGACAAAAACGATGATAAATCTCACAAATCAAGCTAAAAAAATGAAAAACGGAAAAAAGAGTAAGAAGAAATCACTACAACAGCAACGACTTAAAATCAACAAAATCTGCAAACTGCGCAGAAATACAAAGCTACATTGCGCAGAAATGGAAAGCCAGAATGAGCAGAAATGAAAAACCAGAATGAGAAGAAACTAAACTAATAATGAATGAACAAACAAAACTAAGAAACACTAAAATTAGTTCGAAAATTGAATTAAACATGTTCTGTGTTGCTTAAATCATAAGAATTATCCGAAAACGAATCCACTGATGGATCTGAACTCGAACCTTCCATTGTAGCAGAACCTGAAATGCAAAAAACAGAGATCAAAAACCTAAACAAGATAAATCGAAGAAGAAACGTTGAAAAAAGTGAAATCTAAGAACAAAAGAATCAAACTAAAACCAAAATCAGATCCAATAGCATTGCAGAAAAAAGAAAATGCAATTACAAGAGCTATATGACACATATAGCGTCACAATTGAAAAACAGAGCAGAAAGAGATTGCAGAAATCACAGAAGAAGAAATCACGAATCACAGATTGCAAATCATGAAAATCAGAGCAAGGAAGAAAAGAGAGAGAAGAGAAGGACGAAGAAGAAAAACGGAAAATAACATAAACTGAAATTAGACGCGTCCAAAAACGATATACTAGTTATAATAAGGAGAGTGAGGCGCGTGAGATTATTTACTTGGCTAACCACTTGATTTGTTAAAACCACTTGGTCAACTAGAATTACTGTTAATTAATTATTATTTGTGACCTTATCGTTTAATTTGTATTCCACTTGTTCAATTTATTTATTTATCTGAGTTTTAAATTATTCTGCATTTTCAACGTTTGACTTCAATGTAGTTTTAGAAATTACTGTATTAATATGCACTAATAACGTATCTATTATATATATATATATATATGAATTAATTAACCTGGTAAATGATTATAATTTAATTTAGAGGTCTTAGATTTAAGTATTAGAAATAGTAAAAAAAAAAAATTATTAAAAAAAATTATTGTACGCTAATTTTTTTCCTTATATATATATATATATATATAGTATAGAAAACAGGTGAGGTGCTCCATGGTTTACGGTTATCCAAATATCTTAACCGTTGATTTTAATTTGTATATATTTTAAAATTATTTTATAATTGAAATCAACGGTTAAGATCATTCGATTACCATATACCTTGGAGCATTTGACTTGCTTCCTATAGTATAGACAAATCTCGTATGCTGTTTATTCATTAAGTAATCTTGCAGGAATATTATTGCTTAGGATATAATAAACAAAATTTAAATATATCTGGTCATGTTTGATTTTTTTTATATCTGGTCATGTTTGATTTTTTTTTTAATAGAAGATAGTAATTTTCATTCATAGGAAGCCAAACGACACTTACAGATAACATTAAAAAATATGAGATTTACAAAAAGAAGATACATATCCTATATGCTGAACTAAAGTCTAATAGGAGGCGCAACATTCTATTACTGAGAATCTTAACAAGCAGAAACCGGGACAACATTGAGTCACCATTGTTTCTGAATCTACACGGTTGTGCAGCAACGTTGTAGGATACCACTTCTTCTTCTCCACATAAATCAGAGTATTTTTTAGATCTGAAGCTTTTTCCATGAAAAAACAAATCTCCATGATGTTTCCTTTCCAGATCTAACGATCTGCTTAGATCTGTACCATGGCAGCCACAAAAGGAACCCAAATACACCACACAAGGGGACAAAAACACCACAAAAGGGTTATTGGAAATCTAGATCTGGATCTCAGATCTAAACTCGAAAAGAGAAGCATAAATACAAAGCGCACATTAAAAGAACAGAAAAGAAGACTGAGATGAGAAGATGAAAAAGGACAAAGAAAGAAAAGAGGGAAGAGAGAACGCAAGAAAGGAGTGCCACCGCCTAGGTAGTTGGGCGGCGACAGCCCTCTATTTACCGGCTGGAAGGGAGAAAACTGGCTTTTGAGAGAAAGAGAGAGAGAGGGAGCGCGTTTTCTTATAATGGAAACAAAAATTGCTTCTAGGTCATGTTTGATTATTGGTTCTACATAGATAGATATATAGATATGCACAAGCCACAGTCTTATCTTTCGAATATAAAATGTACGTCTGGAAATCCAAACTTTTGTTTTTATAAATAAAAAGTTCTAAACTTACACAAATACAACCGATCATCCTAATCAAAAAAAAAATACAACTGGCCATGAGTACTCATAAATATATGTGCTTGTTATTTATTTCGTCGTCAGATGGAACAGAATAATATTACACGTATCTCGTCCCTTTTGGTGACGAGGTATGTTCAAAAAACGTTTTTATGGTGATGAGATACATGTGTAAAAAAAAAGACAACACACATGCTACTACAAAAAGTAGGGTCAAACAGTAAACTACATATGAAATCAAACAACCAAACCAACAACATCCAATAGAAAAACAAATAACAAGTTTAAACAAAAGTACATAAAAACATAAATAGATCAGATGAACATGATAAAACGGTACATCATTCTACCCCCGCGGGGGCGTTGGGACAATCCCTCCGAGTATGTCCATACTGTCTACAAATACCACACTTTTTCTCTGGGCGCTCAAACATGTCCATCTCGTTCTTGATACGGGTGGAGACCGATCATTCCTTTGTCTTTCTCTTCATTTGCGAATTTGGCACAACCTCGACCCCATCCATTCTAGCCACAAATTCTTATCCAGTTTAGGGGGGAACTCCACCTCATAAACCTTGAAGAAGTTCGCGACAGTGAAAACCGGGTCAGCATATGCCCCCCAGTCTAATCCTCTCGATGAACCTCATCACCTCTTTGAACCGAAAATACAACAGTATAATACACCGAACAATTTAATAACACCAGAACCAATTTGAACAATCATAAAGCAAAACACGTACCGGTATCCAAGATTGACTCTGTATGCAACTCGGACCCTCCACGAACAACCGTTGGCAATCTGCTTGTAGAAAGAACGATACTTTATATCGCCTCACTCCAAAACTTTGTACTTTGTGGCGCGTCTGATATTGTAGTTCTTAACAGATGTGTATTGCCTCTTGAGAGCAAAACATGTGTCCGACCAGTAACTCCACACCTCCATCAAGATTGTAGTCATCAGTGTCACCACCGCCTTCGATAACGACCAGGCGCTCCTCCTCCATCACATCTAGATCGAGCGTGTGAAAGTGACTATACATGCTTGTGAGGTCGGGAACCGGGAGTACTGGGGCCGGTAACAGGCTGATATGTTAGGATCCTCCCATGACTTGCGAACATCGACCGGACATGCTCGTCGTTGATGAGCCAGAACACCCTGTAATGACATGATCTGTCGAGGAGCACAACAAGAAAACTGCAGGCCATCCTGATGATGGGTGTTCGCTTAAGAAGCCTCATGTTCCTCAGAAACGTCTTTTGCAGGTCGCTTAGTGTTTCGACAGATCACATTATGAAAACAACCTGATCAGGAGAATGGAATTCTACCTTGTCCACCCCTTCCTTCGGTGTTCCATTTGGATACACCCTGACAACTATTTCACTGTAGAGACGAGCCACAAATTTAACAGGTTTTTCAAAAGTTTTTTGGGCTAAGGTGAGGTTATGTACAAAAATAAAATTGTGAACTTATGAATACTCTAATAGCAACTACGCACTTATATGGATTTTTTTATATCACATATCTCGTCGCCCTTTATGACAAGATAGGACACGTATCTGACGATGATATATATATATATATATATATATATATATTAAACGTTTTTCGGATATGTCTCGTCCCCAAAGAGTTGGGGATGAGATATATATAATATCATCTCGTTCTTTCTGACGACGAGATAACTAACGAGCATGTATATTTGTAAATATTTGTGTAAATTTAAAATTTTTTTATTTATAAAAATAAAAATTTCCTGGAAATCCCCATCGAATGATTTAAAGAAACAATTAAAAATATAAAATAAAACTAATAAAAAGCAGAACGTTCTGTATACAAATTAATTTATAATAGTGTTGATTTGAAAACTCCATTAAACAGAAGCAACACGTACAAAAGTGTATATAATACATACACTAGATTATATAATAAAAAGAAAACGAAATTTCTTTTATAAAGAATAATGAAAATTATAATTAAATTTTTCAGAAGAATATGCATTTTTACATGTTAATTTCTATTTTGTATTTTTATTGTATAAAAGAATTGTACTCTTGATTAAAAAGTATTTTTTCACCGTAAGTATCACCCATAAAGATAAAACCTATAAAGCTTGACTGACCCGGTCAATAATACTCCAATATAATAAGGTGTTAGGAGAGACTTATTAATGTGTGCATCTCGAGTACCCATATAGATATATATATTAGGAGGGAATCTCAAAGTCACAATATATTAAAAAACTGGCAATAAGTTTCTTCAACAATAGGAAAAAAACAAAAACCAAAAATATTATGAAATAAGAGACTCTATGTCGTCTCTATCTCATACCAATTAGTTACTCTATAATAACATAAAACCATACGATCAACATCATTAAGCTATAATAAGCTAAGCCTGCTCCCAAGAATAAATCAAAGGCTTCTCGTAATATAATAAATAAAAACAATATTTAGGCATGGTGGATAATTTATTATTATAGTAAATTACTACTGTAAAAAATTTAAATTAATAAAAATATAAATAATGATATATTTAACGGATTCATTAATATCGTAAATATGAATTCTTTTTAAATTTACTTAAATTTTTTACACATATACTATGGAGTATAAAAAATTTAAATATTTTCGATTGAACAATGCTAGGAAACTAACGTTAGGGAGCTCTTAGGGAGCCAATAATTAAGTTATCATCCAAAATTTATATGAGTTATCATCCATAATATGTGTTTGCTCCCTATTGACCATAAGATATTGGTTCCTAGTCATTTTCTTTTCGATTATATAAATTCTGAAAACATATGGTAAAATCATTTTTTAAAAGAAAAAATAAACTGACAAAGGCATAAATAATTATATTTATGTTTGCAAGCAATATGAACCTTTGACTAGATAGATCACTACTATATTGTTACATGTGTTTTCCCATATTTCAATATATACAAAGACTAACCAAAGGAAAAGAATTTGCAAACCAAAACAATCATGGAGTATCTAACCCTTCTTTTAACCTTCTTATTTGTGTGTGCAGTTATTCATCTTCTACTATCCAATTTAGGAATCAAAAGACAAAAATCTACCAAACTTCCACCAGGACCAAAACCTTTACCCATCATAGGAAACATTTTGGAACTTGGTACCCAACCTCACCAATCACTTACTAAGCTTTCTCAAACTTATGGACCAATAATGACTCTTAGGCTTGGTAACATAACCACCATAGTTATTTCATCTCCGCAACTAGCCAAAGAAGTTCTCCTTAAAAATGACCAAGTTTCCTCTTATAGAGCAGTTCCGGATACCCTTCACGCACTTGATCACAACATCTATTCGCTTGGATGGATGCAACCTTCAAATCAATGGAAGATTCTTCGGAGAGTTTGCGCTACCAAAGTGTTCTCTTCGCAGCAGCTTGATTCCACGCAAGTTCTTCGACGAAGGAAAGTGCAAGAGCTTATGGATTTTGTAAAAGAAAAAAGTGAAAAAGGAGAAGCCTTGGATATCGGTGAGACTGTTTTTACAACTGTGCTTAATTTCATATCGAACACTTTCTTTTCGATGGATTTGGGTGATTTCAATTCTCCTAAATCTCTAGAGTTTAAGGAGAACTTTTGTTCAATCAATGATGAAGCCGGAAAACCTAATATTGTGGACTTCTTCCCAATCCTTCGCTTGCTTGATCCACAAGGTGCTCGTGCAAGAATGACCAAGTATTTTAGAAAGTTGATAAATTTTTTTGATGGTCTTGTAGAAGAAAGGTTGCAATCAAGGTCTCTAGAAAAGAAAACCAAAGCATGCAAAGATGTGTTAGATTCTTTGTTAGAAGTTATGTTGGAAGAGAATTCTCAAGTGACTCGACTCCATGTGCTGCATTTGTTTTTGGTAAGTATCTTGAGCCCCAAAATTTACAGCTTTTGTGGAAGCTTGAAGTTTATATAAAATAAGAATATAAGTACGGTTAGGAACTAATTGTGAAATTCTTAATTTAGCTAGACTCTTAATAAATTTTAGGGAATTGATGATTTAGAGTTAGAATTTAAAATTTAGAATTTATTAAAATCTAAGTTTTTAGAATTTAGTATTTAAAATAATAAGAAAAAAATAATTTTAAAAAATTGATTGATAGTGGTTAAAAGATTAGCTTTCTAATTGAATTCATAAAATAAATATGATTTTATATGTGATATGGTTTACTAATTGTTTTTCTTTCCATTTATATATAAGTTCTCTTAGTTCTTGACTACTTTTAATACAGCATTATCCTTAGCAAGTAGAAATTCACTATATGGTGAGATAGCAGAATAATATAATAAAAAATAAATAATTCTAGTTTGCATCTATTTTGACCAACTAAATTCGATCAAGTCATTTATTCTATACTAAATAGAAGACTATTTTAATATTAAATAAAAATTTATTTTAATACTATTTTTTGTGCTATTTTATATCGAAATGATATTCCATTTAATATAAAAGTAAATAACCTGGCTTGTTTAGTTGGTATAGCATTACCATTAAAAAATATTTAGAAAACACTAGAGTAAGACAAATCTAAATTACTTTATTTTACTTCTTAGTTACTGGTAGAATAATTAGAAAGTATTAAATATAATAAACATATGAATTATAAGAAATTATGAAAGTTAAATTAAATAAAGATAATTTTGCCTTCCTAATATTACCAGAAAACAATATAGTATGAAAATTCAACGATTGCTGATTGTTCCCTTTTTTTTTCCTTAGTCGAGAGTCATAGGCATTTTTTAAATCAAAGTAAGTTTGAAACTTTTTTAAAATCAATCTACCCTATATTTTGACTAATTGGTTATTTCAGGTTTTAATAGTCGCCGGAGTGGAAACAACATCAATCACCATAGAATGGGCAATGGCAGAGCTATTAAGAAACCCAGAAAAGCTTGAAAAAGTTAGAAACGAACTTCAACACGCCCTTGGAAAAAATGAACAACTTGAAGAAAAACACATTTCAAAGCTTCCATTTCTTAAAGCAGTTGTGAAAGAAACCTTTCGGTTGCACCCACCTGCCCCATTTTTAGTACCACACCAATCACAAGAGGATGTTGAACTATGTGGCTTCATTGTGCCTAAAAATTCACAAGTTTGGGTTAATGTATTTGCTATGGGAAGAGATGCAAGTATTTGGACAAACCCTAATGAATTCATGCCTGAAAGATTCTTAGAGAGTGAGATTGATTTTCAAGGCCGCGATTTCGAGCTGATTCCGTTTGGTGCGGGGAGAAGAATGTGTCCGGGATTGCCACTGGCTTATAGAGGAGTGCACATTGTGTTGGCATCACTTCTTCATGGCTATGATTGGAAGGTAGCAAATTTAAATGGACAAAAGGAAGAGGATTTGGATATGGCTGATAAATATGGACTTACTTTGCGTAAGGCTCAACCTCTCCAAGCTATTCCAATACATTCTTGAAAATGATGATGATGTTTACATGAAGTTGGATTCTTGATGTTAATTCTCATGCTAGTAACCACACAACATTGTGGTTGTGTTATATAGTTCATTATTGAATGATTTAAGGTGTGGTTTAGATAAACATTTTCATTAGGCTGATATTTTGGTTGAACAACATATGTATTTGGAATTTTGATTAGGGATTATATGTTGTAGTTTTTCTTTAATGTTATTTGCCTTTTTGTACTAATTAATATGTTGATGATGTATTTTTTTCTTCTCAAGTTTAGTGGTAAAAGGTTGGGATTGGAATGGGGGTGGGAAAGAATTGGGACCCGGGTATGGTAGGGTAGGGTAGATAGGTTATTTATGAATTTTGGATAATTTTTATAATTCAAATAGTTTTAATATATAACTTTTCCAAAGTTCTAAATATTTGGGAACAGAGATATATAGTAGTTTATTTACATTTAATTGCAGAGTTGATATGTAATATTTATGGTAGAAGTTAGTTTGCTAAAAAATTTATTATATTATATATAAGAACAAAAATTAAATTAAATAAGAATAAATGAATGAAGGAAGATTTATGGATGGTCAATGCCTTGTTATATACATAACCTGAGATCCAAACATCCAATATTTATTTAAACAAACAAATAATTGATTACTGGACTAATCCAAATGATCAATCAATTTGGGTTGGTCTAGTAATTAGCTCACTAGTTCACTTAAATAAGTGTTGGGGGTTCGAATCGAATCCCGCCTTATGTATACAGTAACTCGGTAGACAGTGACAAATACTTAAATGGAGTTCAGATTCGCGGAGGATTAGTCTTCGACTTATCGAGTTGGAGGATACCTGGAAATCAAAAAAGACAAACCCAAATTGGTTTGGTAGTGGTGAGGATTTGAGACCTGAATTATTGGTATCATCATTGGGCCGTATCTATGCAGATTCTTTTTTTATTTTGGAAGTGTACCAAAAGGGCTTAAGCCGCCTAACATTTGCCTTTGTAAGATGGATATTGGTCCAAGAGATCATAGTTACCCTGTTTTTGTAAACTTTTAACACTTGCAACAATTTGTATCCATATTTTAGCCTCGTTTGTTTGAACCTGTGTTTACGTTGGGCCTTCTTGATGTTTCTAAAATTCTGGTTACCAATTTGGGTTATGTTTCCCAATAAATTTAATAAGCCCTTATGAAGAGATAATTTCAATAGTTGTTGACAAAAAAAAATATCTACATAGTCATTAAAGTCACACCCATGACCCAACAGTGATCAAAAACAAAAAAGTTACACCTACCTACACAAAAATAAAAAGGTGAAATCTATGCCTCTATGGTTAAGATTTAGGATTCAGAGAGAGCAAGTAAAACTGTAAAACAAAAAAACAAAGAGAGGGCAGTAAGTATGCACATATTTAGAGAATACAAACTAAACAGACAACAAATAACTTGGGTCCCATTATTTTTTATTTAAATAAAACATAAATTTACTATTAAAATATACATAACCTCTCTATTCTATGTATAATAGAAATCGGTATGCCTATCAAAAAAAAAATAGTTTAGATGGACCAAAACCTATTTGGATTAATAGTGTGGTTAGCTCGAATAAACGTCAAATGTTCAAATTACAGCTTATGTATAAGCTCAATTTATTGACCACTAATAAAATCTTAAATAGAATTTCAATCCGAAGATTATATGAAAAAAAAGATAAATTAGATGGACTTATTTTACATTTTATTTTTTAAGCATTTATATTGGATAAACTTATGAAGATCAATTTGAAATCATCTGAACCCTAGCAACTGAACTAGTCGAGTGAGTAAACTGATCGAGTTACATCTTGCGAGATCAAGTAAACTAAAGTCATTGTTTCATAAAAATTTGCCAATTTGAGGATTTTTCATTTGTGCTGAAAAAAAAAGGTTATAAACCAATACTAGACAACAACATCTCGCAGAACTCCTTCAATTAGGAAAATCCAAGAAGTCAACCATTCAATATAAAAATCATTATTTAAAGCCCCTCTGCTGGCCAATGCATCTGAAATGCAATTTGATCACGAAGCACTAAACTCCATTGCACAGACGAGTCCCAACTGCAAATCTCTTTGATTTTAGCAATCAAGTCTGAATTCATGTCTGTTTAGCTCTATTTTTTTCAATTTCGATAGAAAATGTCGACCGAGCTTGCACCACAATCTCGTAGTCGGGGAACGGATTGCGACTCCTTTTTAAATAATAGTGTGGTTTCGGCTTCTAAGTTTTTTTTTTCTAAAACATGACTTTATTTGATGCAAGAATAATAATTTCTCTTTATTATTAATTATGAGAAATAATTACAATAAATTGTGTCAAGTAGCAAAAAGCATGTACTCACAAAAGAAATAGAAAAACAAAGTGTAAAGTACTCAGAAGAAAACTAAGTGCAAAAAAATACTCAACTAAAACCCAAATGAAAGAGAATAAAAGAAAAGAAACTGTAGCGTGAAGATAAATAACAAGAATGAAAGTGCAGAACTGAAAAGATAAATAAGTAAATAACAATGGAAGAAAATAAGGAAAATAAACTAATCTTAAAAAAATGAAGAAAAATGGTGACAACTCCCCACTCACGTTTGGCACGTGCGTCAGTGTGATTAGAATTTGGCAGAGCTTCAGGGTGTTAAAAGGTGAAGGGAAGTGATGAAAAATTAATGAGTGAAATCCTCTATTTATAGACAATGCTTGTTTTGGAGTTACTTCTAATTTTTTGCCTAAGTAAGTAAACTCATGCATGTTCTGCTTGAGAGTTACTCTTAGTCATTGGTCTTCAAGTAAGCAAACACATGTTTTGCTTAGAGACAAAGTAACACTCCCTACAAATGTGTAGTTACTTCTTTTGAAAAAGATCAATTAATTAAACATGTGCTAATATGAAAACTCATTTTTTTTAGTTGAAAATCTCATTTATTGGTCGAAAATCAAATTTCGCACCAACAATATCATCATGAGTATTCCAGCGCTCTGAAGAACCAAAAATGCATCTCTACAATCTGTTTACAGAGAACAGTCTTTATGCCACATTCCCAAACCAAGACCAATTCTCTCCAAATAGCAAAAAACTCATAACACTAAATTAAATGGACCCAGGGAAAAGAAAACTAGGGCATCCAAAACTCATTCTTCCATGTCATTTCGAATCCCACAATCAAAACCCGCCCAATTGTATTTAAAGAAAAGACTAGCATAACATACAATTCACTTTATATACACCGAGAGAATTTCTCATAAAAGAAGAGTAATTAAAGTTAGCTACCATATTATGAATCAAGCATTATTTAGTATTTACCATCTTAAAAATAGACAAAGGATCGTTTGCATGCCAATCTGAGTTTTTGCTCAAGGCTTCGCCTAGCCAATTCCAAATTTTAACTTATGAGCATTAAAATTAGTCAAATCCGTATAAATCTGTTTGAAATAATTGTTTGAATCGAGTTAAATATTAGATTGGCTTCTGAAATTTGGGACTTCAATCAAATTGGTCCTCGAAATTTGAATGACATCAAATTGACCCCCCCACTTTTACAGTTGTAACTCAAGTTGGCTCTTTTTATAGATTTTCGTTAAAAAAACATTGATTTGGTCATTAATTGTCCGTGTTGGACTCTAATATAACAATGTCGTGATCTAATTGCGCCAACACAATACCAAAATGACGTCATTTGAGGGTGAAAGAAGTTAAAATCTATCTCACACAACACATTGAAGATAAATTTTAACTTCTTTTACTCATAAAGAATGTTATTTTGATAATGTATTAGCGCGAACAGATCACGACTTTGTTTTATTAAAGTCTAGTGCGGATAATTAACGGTCACATCAGTATTTTTTTTACGGAAAACTTTAAAAGGACCAATATGAATCATAAGCATAAAAGTAAAGAGCAATTTGATACTATTTAAATTTTGAGGGCCAATTTAATCATAACCTCAAATTTGAGGGTCGAAATGATATTTAACTCTGTTTGATTCCTAGTAGTAGTCACAACATGTGAGAATGTTTGATGCATCATGCTGACATCATTCATGCCAATTAAGAAAAATAGCCTGAGGTTCGTTCTAGGATCCACAGCTTTTGTGTACAAAGCCAAACAACATACAAATCAATCAATTTGACAGGTTATACAAATGGAATTTATGAGAGAGATTTAATCATTAATCCAATCTCTAGTGGATACCCTAATGCAAATAAATAAATAAACAAGTTCAATCTGTAAACTATTGATTGGATCAGTGACCCAATAACTTGTTAACTTAGTTAGACATACAATCGATTTTGATAACTTCGGTAATGATCTATTCTCAATTATTCATAAGGCCTAACAAGTTACTTCTGTGAGATGACTTATGCCACTTGACTTTAAAAAGCTTTTCTAATGAGTTTTAATTTCTTATTACGAATCACTGCGTTTAATAATATTATCACCACATTAAATGGCTTAGAATGGCTTGGGCGCTTGACTGCTTGGGATAATGATAAAGCTAAGCTATTTAGGGTAATAGAACTATTAATTTTTAGGGGTGGCATTTGTGCGACTAATAGGATTGATTTGAGTCCTTAGAAACCAAGTTAGAAGAGTCGTCAAGTTATATATTTAGGGATGTATATGTTCTAGAATCTCCACTCGATCGAAAGGATAGCACTCTTACACATAATAGGATGTGGTACTTCTTAGAATGCCATAAATGCATGATGTGGATGAGA
>JASCZI010121063.1:19140-34509 GCA_036250425.1 Stylosanthes scabra | reverse complement strand
ATATATATATATATATATATATATATATATATATATATATTAACAATATATATAAAACATTTGAAAGAATAAACAAAATACATATGAATTTTTACATAAAAGACAAAAATACATATTATTTATTTAATAAATTAAATATACACACGAATAATTTTTTTAGATTTTTAGGATAAAATACACACCATTTACGGCTAGCTTAACTGAAAAAAATAAATGTGTTTAACAAAAAATATTATTCATGTGCAGATTTAACTCTAAAATAAATATTATGCTTATAAAAAACTTTGTGTATTTTTTTTTATCCATTTTCCATTATTTTTTTGTCACATGCGGACAACTTAACTACTTTCAATTCTGATAAAAATAATATTCTACTTCTATTTCCACTTCAAAAGAAGTACATCTCTTATCTATACACACAAACATGAGTCTATATATATCCATCTCATTTGCAGCAATAAACACTTTGCGCAACAGATTGTTGCACTAAAACAATGTAATTTTCTTTTCCTAAATCACACAATTAACGTTGCTAGAAAGATCACCTTTACCAACCAAGAAAAAAAGGCTCTTCCATAATCCTCCTCTTTTATATAGCATAATTATTTCAGACTCAGTTCACTTTATAGCCATCATTATGGCTTCAAGTTTCAGTAGTTCAGATTCACTGTATGATTTTGTTGTCAAAGATGGAAATGGTGTAAAAGGCCTAATGGATTCGGGTTTATCAAAGGTGCCACAAAGGTATGCAGTTATTGTGTACTTTTTTTTTGGTAAAAGTTAGTGTTTACTTCTATCCCTTAAAAAAGAATATATCAAGGTCTATATATATTTATATATTTATTAATGTATTTTTATATTTAATAGACTCACATTATCAAATACAAAAATTATAAAGTTAGTATAAAAATTTAGAACACGAAAAATTTGAATCATAATATAAGAAAAATAATTATTTTTTGGGATGAATTATTCGTTATAATATTACGAAAAATGTATAGGTTAACTTGATTATTTGCCTTACGGCGGAAAAGGTTTTACAAAGCCAAGAAAACCACTTCTATAAAAAGAATAAAAGATCATGGAATGATAAACCACTCGTGACCTTGCAAGGGGGCCAAAGCTCTCGTAGGGAAAAAGAAATCAAGTAATAAATTGTTTAGTTATATTTTTTATAAAAATTGTATAGACTTATTTAATTTTTTCATAACACTGCATGCATATGTATTTATTTCATAAAATAACTCTTTCTTTTTTATTGTGACTTAAGTTTTTTATGTTAGACTTCATTATATTTGTATTTGACACGTGTACCTATTAGATATAAAAACACATGGATGGATTATGATTTAATTTTTACTAATAATTAATTTTCATTTTCATTATTTAATAAATAAGATTTTAGTTTACATTTAATTAGGCGCTACGCTAGGTCTATTGCACAAATAAAAAATTTAATTTACGTGTTTATTATCTAAAAATAATTATTTTTTTCTCTATACAAACAAATAATTAAATATAAAAAGTTTACTTTGATAGTCTATAAAAATTTAGAGTAAATACTCATCCCAGTCTCCAACCTCTTTCACTTTAGACAAAGCACCCTCTAATGATGTTAACTTATCAAATCGGTTCCCGTCCTTTATATTAAATGTACAATTTAGTCCCTATAACCTGTTGCTAGTAGGTCACCCTGATGACATGTAGGTTACCCAGATGACATGTCAATTCCAATGCCAAAGTGTACATCTCTATTGCCAAGGTGGAATGGTTGGATATTGAGAGACACACATAGGCCCTCCCAAAAATTTCAAAACATTTCCAATTTCCTTGATTGTGTTTCCATAAATCTTCCTATTCTAACCTCTCATTCACAAAAGAACCCTAACTTCATCATCGTCTTCATTCGTTTCCCTCCAAAAAAGAGCGATGTAGGCGGGTTGATCGAACCTATTCCGAGCTGATTACGAACGCAAGGAAGCTGCCTGCGAGTAGTTGAAGGGGTCTCTCGAAGGTTAGTTGCTTCTCTAACCTTTGTATACCTGTTATGTTCTTGATTAGTGAAATGTACATGATCATGTAGTTTTTTTTTAGTGTTCGATGAGTGGGTTTGAGTTCTACACTAAGTGTCGTTACATTGTTCTCCATTATTTTGATTTTAGTCCATTGTGTTTAGGGTTTGACAGATAGGTTTAGGTTTGTATTTATGCTTCGCTTGGTACTTTGTCTTTGCGTCTTCGTGTTGAGAGTAAACCTATGTGTTGATGTGTTCTCATTTTGTGTTGCATTATAATTCTGTTTGTCTTATCGTTTGAGGTTTGGTGGAGAGGTCTAGGGTTTCTATCTATGAGTGGAATCAAGTTTTGATATGCTATTTGAGTTGCTATTGGTGGAGGATTGGAATAATATCGCATAAGCTTCACAGTTGCATATTGGGGCAGTGAACTTCTTCTTTTGATCTCTTGTTCCATGCACCACCAACGTCGCCCTTGCTAAAACCACCCCAAACTACTCCAGCATTGGTCATCAGACGAAGCACACACTTACTTGCTCTTTAATGACAATTTCATCAATCAAATTCTTAGAATTTGAAATGAGAAACCCTAAAGAAGCTTCAAAACATCAAGAGGGAGAAGAAGAAGAAGAAGAAGAAGAAGAAGAAGAAGAAGAAGACACGACATCGTTTTGAAATTTTTGGGAGGAACCTATGTGTCCCTCTCAATATCCAACCATTCCACCTTGGCAACAAAGATACACACTTGGCATTGGAATTGACATGTCATCAGGATAACCTACATGTCATCAGGGTGACCTACTTGCAACAGGTTATAGGGACTAAATTGTACATTTAATATAAAGGACGGAGACCGATTTGGTAAGTTAATAATATCATTAGGGGGTGCTTTGTCTAAAGTGAAAAAGTTTGGGGACCGGAATGGATATTTACTCTAAAATTTAACTCACCCAATTTTTCTTTTAAAAAAAAGTTAAATATTAATTCAAATAACAATAATTTTAGGTGAGTAAATGATTTATCCAATTAATTGCAATCAAGCTAAATCCATGTACGTGTGTGCCTCTGTTTTATGTCTTTTACTTAGGAGAAAGTCTCGGTAGATAATATTAGGGAGACAATAGGAAGTTAATATCATTTTTTCTTCTTTTTTCTTTTTTCTTTTACCACCTACTATTTCCCTAATTACTCATTGACTCCATATTAATCCCTAACATTGATTCCGTAGCATTATTCTTTTCTTTGTGTTTGAGTCGCCTAGTTCTTTTTTCATCCTTTCGGCCTTCTTTTACGTCTTCTTCGGTTCCTCCTTGGTTTCTCTTGTTTTGAGTCATTGTCATTGCGTCCATATGATCTTCTTATGTGTGTCTTAATTCATCTCTTCTTCTGTCGTCACAGTCTTCCTTTAGCGTCCTCGTCAACGTCTCCTCTGTTGTACGGGTACTCCTGTTTTTGAAAAATACCCGTACTGGATATGCACCAGATACGGGTACGCTTATGCTAAAAATACGGCTGGGTAAGGGAAAAAAAATTTTAATTTGGATACAACTAAATATATTCTTTATTAAAATTAATTAAAAATTATGTTATTTTGAGTTAAATTTTTTTTTTATTTTTTAATTTTTTATTATAAAATAATTTAAACATGAGATTTAATACGCTAGGTTGCATATTTAAATATTTTATTTAAAAATAAAATTTAATAAATTAGATATAAAATATATTTTATTAGTTAAAATATATTATTTATCTCTTAAAATTTATTAAATTTACTTATTTTTTTTTATATATATACTTACATACCCATATTTTATTTTTTTAAAAATTTTCGTATCCGTACTCGTATTCGTACCGGGTACTAATACCGTACCATATGTATGCAACATAGCTCCTGTCTTAAAAAAAAAATCAAATAAATTCATATTGAATGGTTTTTAGTGTGCATACATGCGTCTTTCGACTGGGACTTATGTTTTTTTAGTCTTGTAATTTATAAAACATCATATATTGTACTTCCAAATCCAAATCACTTATATTTATTGTGTTCATTTTTCATAGGTACATACAACCGGAAGAAGAAAGAATAAAAATAGTAGGAACAAGAAAACATAATGTTTCACCAATTGACCTATCAAAGCTGAAGGGTCCAAATCACAAGAAAGTGGTGGATGAAATTGTTAGATCAGTTGAAACACTTGGATTTTTCCAAGTGGTGAATCATGGTGTCCCTTTGGAATTGTTGGAATCACTGAAAGATTCAGCTCACAAGTTCTTCAGCTTGTCAGCTGAGGAGAAATGTCTGTTTAGCCCTGGAGTGAGTCCAAGCACAAAAGTGAAGTATGGAACTAGCTTTGTACCTGATAAAGAAAAGGCATTGGAATGGAAAGACTACATTAGTATGGGGTATACCAATGATGAAGATGCTCTCCAATATTGGCCTAATCAATGCAAGTATGAACTTTTCCTTACTTTGTTGTCATTTTTTCATCAAGTTCAATTATACTTCCGTAAAAATGTTTGATCATTATCATAGATTTGATTATCGTAGTTAATAAGATATATTAAATAATAATACCATGAAATATAGGCTATGGTTTATTTAATGACCAATCATATAGATTCGAACTTATATATAATAATAGATAGAGGACGTAACAACACATTATTAAACCTGTGCCATGATGTTGAAAAAATCACGGGACTTATTCGTAAAGATGTAAATGATAATAAATATATAAGTTTTATTAGAAATATGAGTGAGTTCACATTTATATTTTATTTTAATTTTATAAAATGTAAATGATAAAATATGTGTTATAAAATAATTTTTTATATAATAATGTTAGGTAGTCAATAAAAAATTAGTCAATATCAGTCAACAATTTATATTCGATGTTTTATTTATTTAGGTTTTGGATGTTCTATTTATAGGTTTTAGATGTTCTGTTTCTTTTATTGATTGTTGGTTGCTTTAGGTTTCGATGTTTTATTTCTTTTATCGTGGATGTTCTATAAATGGTTACGAATATTCTAATTTTTATTGACTGATTTGTTGGTTAGAAGAATATTAGTTACCTATACTTTTCTTCTTTTTTTTTATATCTGTATACACTTATATGGATAACCAATAACTTCTCAAAATATTATTATTGATCGAGAAAGCAAAGTTATAATTAAAATCTAAACATTCACTAGAAGATATATAACAAACAGAACAACTTTATTTTTTTTTTCCTTTTTATCCAATCCTATATATTCATCAGGGAAGTTGCACTTGATTATCTGAAGTTATCAAGCAAGATGGTAAGGAAAATTGTAGAAATATTGATAGAGAACCTTGGAGTGAAATTAGAAGAGTCAAGAATAGAGGGTCTTCTCGGAACTAAGCTGGTTAACATGAACTATTATCCACCATGCCCAAATCCAGAGCTCACTGTTGGAATAGGGCGCCACTCTGACACTGGAATCACAGTTCTTCTCCAAGATCACATTGGTGGTTTATATGTCAAACTTGATAAAGATGATAATAATAATAATCATGGAGGGTGGTTTGAAATTCCACCAATTCCTGGTGTTCTAGTCATCATCATTGGTGATATTTTTCAGGTATATATGATATGAATATTATTATTTTAAATTAGTATTCTTATCTTTATTTTTACTTATTTGTTTTAAATTCTTGTATTTGTTCCTCTCTTTAAAGTTTAAACAAAGTTGGGACATACATACATGATCATATTTGAAATAGGAATAAAGGTTTAATTATTTTGTCATTGAGAAAAGTTCATAAAAGCAAAATTGGAGGATAGGTAATTATTCTTATAGAAAATATTTATATGTCTTCGTATTAGAATTTTCATATATATATATATATATATATTAAAAGAGTAGTAATATAACTATTTCTAATGGTGTGTGTTTGGTGTAAGATACTAAGCAATGGGAAGTATAAGAGTGTGGAACACAGAGTAAGGACAAGCACTGAGTCGAGGGTATCAATTGCACTGTTTAACTCTCCAAAACCTACAGAGAAAATTGGGCCAGTGGAAGAGCTTGTGAAGAAAGATGGAGTGGCATATTACAGGGAAGTTTTGTTCCAAGATTACATAAACAACTACTTTACCCATGCTCATTATGGAAAGAATTCCCTCGATTTTGCAAAATCAACCTAATAGTTTAATAGGCTCAATTTGGGCTGGCCGCCTGGTCGACCTTGTAAGTATAATTTATTTTATATTTATTTGAAAATAAATGTTACATATTATTAATTTTAATTTATTTTTATTATTAATTTTTTAATATTTTTAATTAGTAGTTTAATATTTTTTTAATCAATATTTTTTAATATTAATGAATAAATGATAGACAACATAAAATTTTTAATCATTTAATTAGTAATTCATCACTTTCAATATTGTCATCTAGAATAACCACTAATCACAATGTTTGTTCGGTCATAAAAAAAAGATTCACCACATGACAACTTCTACACCATACAAACTAAAGCAAAAATGAAAAAAACACCATTCAACTACCACTTCTAAGTTCTAACACACCCAATAAACCATATATAATAACTAAAGACTTCATTTATACTAAACCAAATTTTATTTGTGTCTCGTGCCCATCATTGTGTTGTTTCACCTCTTAGAGATGCACTGGCTTTATCCATCTTTCTTGCTTTGGTGTTGCCATGGCTGTTCTCTCAATGTTTCCTTTTCCTTAGAGCTTTCTTTTGTTTTAAGTTCAAAATCCACGTGCTGAGTAAAGTCATCAAATTCCTTGCTCTATTCCCTGACAACCTGTTGTTCCAGCACACTTTATTATTGCAATTCATCCACTCCAAAATCATCTTATTATCCAATACCACCTTCAATTCTTCCTTAATATCCACCTCCTTAATGCAAAATTGGACAGCTTCTTGAATTTCAACCAGTATGCTCTCTTCATCTGATATTTCATTATTGCATAGATTACCCATGAAGCTTTCAGTCTTCCTTCTTTATTTATTTATAATGTATCTCTTATATGATACCTATTCATGTATGGAACAAATAGCACACATTGCCGCCACCACCTAATGTTTTCAAATGTAACATCTTAAATATTTACAGTACTTTCCTTTTGTCACATTTCACTGTTGAACAATCGCATGGTGAAATCTGGAAGTATATGTTGATTTTCGAAAATTATAAAATTCCTTCATCCCACACCATCCAAATGATATTTTATTATTACAAGTTTTATTTTGTCTTTTGGGATATCCCCTCTTCTGAAGTAAATTTGTGTACAGTAATTTACTCCAACTTTTTATAAAATAAAAAGTCTGTCTTTGAAAAAAAAATGATAGCATAATTTATCAATTGGCATATGAATAAATTAGAAAATGAAACAAAGGAATAAAGAAAAAAAATGTAAAGATTATTGTAAATAAATGAGTTTTAATGAAACCAACATATGTACATGGATGTCTGATGATAGAACATATTGGGGAGAATGCAAATTATGGTTGAATAGTAGCTCCATGATATATAGTTGAAATTCTTTTTTATAATAATAATGTTAAAGGATTACCCTTTAACATAATTAAAATCTCTCTAATTAAAAGAAATACTATTATTTCTATTCACAAATGTTCAGAACACTTGTATAAAAATTAATTCATCTTTTACCGGTTCAAAAATAATTATTTTTTATGAGTAAATTTTTTTACCAATATAAATATTTTTGTTTTCAATTATTTTTGTGAATCTCTACGGGAAGGGGAGCAAAGTTACAATCAAATACAAGCAAGAGAAAACACAGAAGACAATTGCAACACCTAGTAAATATATAGCCCAATACCAGAGACTCCTACACTACACCTAAGCAACCATGAAGTAGAAATGTAGAATAATAGTTAACACATACTCTCTGGTCACCCATGAAATAAAAACACCAAGCCTGGTACATAGAAATCACACCAATATCTTTGTTCATCTCATTGGCAATGCCACTAGGATAGAGTGATGATGTATTACAATCATAGTCCCAAGATACCCTTTATGATTCATTCCCTATTGCACCAAAGGACTTCAAGCCACTTTTGTATGTTTACCAATATAAATATTCATGGTAAAATTTAAAAAATCAATATTTTTTTCTCCCGTTATTTATTTATGTGTAACTGCTTGTTAAGTTAAATTAAAGTTTAACTGATAGCATCTCCTCGCTAAAAAAAATCTTCGCTCTAAATACTTAAAATTCCACCAGAATGTTGACAGCATCAACCCCTCCCAATTTGTACGTACCATTTAAGTTTTCCCATATCCTACCAGCATACCGTCTATCCAATTGTTGCTTCTTAGTTTCAATTATTCCTATAAAGTCAACATTATTCTTCATACTCTTTTATCATCTCCATTTTATCCGCTCCCCAGCTTACTCTCACATTCCAAACACAAGTTTTATTTTTGAGAGTGTTTGCCTCTGTTCTTAGTAAGCATCATGATAGCTTCAACCCACCACCATGCTGATTGAGACTTGATGATGAGCTCTCCTCTTTCTGGTTTCTCCTGCTCTGTTCGCCCCTTTTTTGTTCTTGGTAGTGTTATCTTTCTCATTAAGCTCCTTATAAGAATATCATTTTCTTCTCTCTCAAATACAATTTTTCCCTTCTCATATATTAACTTCATTTATCTTGCTTCATCGATTTTGTCTCCCTTGTTATTTTCGGCTCAAAATCAACCATATATTATAAATTTATCAGTAGTAATAATCAATGTTCTGAGGACTGGATGGGACCTGCCGATTCATAAAAAAAAATTGAAATCGGTTTTTTATTTGGTTCGATTCAAAAGCAAAAACCAATCGATAGAAAATCGATCAAAATATCGATGAAAATCAAACCAGTAAAATTGGACTATTTTTTAATAGAAAAAACTGATTTTTTAATAATATAACAATAATAATATTTTATTTAAAATAATTTAAAATATTATATTTTAAATTATTTTATTATATATTTAAGTACGGTCTGATCATAATTTAATTTCTGTTGGACCTTTAAACCAAAGAACCAGTCACTCTGCTGATCCGATTACCAATTATTTCAACGGTAACTCAAAAATATATATATAAAAAAAATTGAACTACTATCAACTGATATCCTGTAATTTCCCAAAACATTTTTGTATTTAGGAAAGAAACACTTGAATCTTTGAAGTTATCAAACAAGATGGTAAGGGATATCGTAGAAGTGTTGATAGAGAACCTTGGAGTGAAATTAGAAGAGTCCAGAATTGAGGTTCTCTATAGCATGAAGCAAATCCAGTTGAACTATTACCCACCATGCCCAAATCCAGATCTCACTGTTGGAGTAGGGCGCCACTCAGACATTGGAGCCATCACAGTGCTTCTCCAAGATGACATTGGTGGCTTATATGCCAAACACAATAATGATGAAGAGTGGCTTGAAATTCCACCAATTCCTGGTGCTCTTGTCATCTTCATTGGTGATACTATTGAGGTATATATAAATGAAATAGTTGTTATTTTATTTTAAGTGAGATTTAAATTTAAAATCTCTTATAATGAAAAATGAGTAATGCTATATGAGTTACAACTTATTGACGTTATTTTAGAGTATTAATTAGTAGCCAAAACTTTAAGGAATTAGTAGCTAAAACTTAAATCATAAATTGACATGCATGATGATCATCATATTTGAGATTAAATAAGAACAAAATTTAAATTTTGTGTTTTTGAGAAAAAAAAAATTTTAAAAGTAGAGAACTCTAATTTGAGAGCTCTGTTTAAATAACATATATGTATAGTCAACTCTATTTAATTCTTAGTTGAAAATTTTGAGATTTTAAGATTTTGAATTCTAACTTTACAACGAGTTTAAAATTTCAAAATCTTGCTTAAAATTAAATAGGAGAGAAATCTAATCCACTCTTATTTTATAACTATCTTCGGTGAATTTACATTAGACATAGCATTTGTTACATGCAAAATACGCATAATATTTATAGTAATATAATAATGTGTGTTAAATGGTGTAAGATACTGAGCAATGGAAAGTATAAGAGTGCTGAACACAGAGTAAGAACAACAAGCACTAAATCAAGGGTATCGGTTGCACTGTTTTATTTTCCAAAACCTACAGAGAAAATTGGGCCATTGGAATAGCTTGTGAAGAAAGATAGGGTGGCTTATTATAGAGAAGTTGTGTTCCAAAATTACATGAATAACTTCTTTGCCAACACTCATCATGGAAAGGAGTCATCACTTGATTTTGCAAAATCAACCTAATAATTTTATGGGTGTGATAGATGACTTTGTAACTCTATATAATTTAGGAAGATGTTCAGGTGTTTCGGGGTATCAGGTGTTCCATTGTTTTTAACCTTTGATCTTAATCATAAAACCATTGATCTTAATAAAAAAATATTTTATTATTGAATTTGTTGAGTTTAGAAAACAATTAAATTATTGTATGATGACAAAACATTAATTTAGTCGGGTTGGAAAGCCCAAAAGTATTTGATGTTGTTTGATATCTTGTGTAGACCAAAAAGCCCAATACAATTGTGTAGAATTTTATTGTTGGACCAATATACATTTAGTACTAATAGTGCAGAATTCGTTCGGCAATATTTGGGAACTTTGAGTTGCTGTTTGGATCAACCAACTTCACAGTTCATCAACAACATTAGGGTTTAGCTAGCACCAAGAGAAAAAGAGGTTCTCTTCATCAATTGAGAAGCACAACATCAACGCTATGTGAATCCAATGAAGGAGATGAATTCTTGGAGCAAAAAAATGGATTGAAGGGCCAAGATCAACTCTAGTACAACAAGGACATCAAGGAGAGCACCTCCCACTACCTGGCTGTATTTCTGCAACGGCATAATTGGTGCAGCTGGATTTTCGGATAGCACCTCAACAGCTAGATTTGATCAAATTCAAATTGAAGAATGGAATCTTCTATTGAAGACAAGTTGCCTATATAAAGGATCCTTGAGCCAAGAATTCAACCAAGGAGAATACGCACTGTGAGAGGGTTCCATCCACAGATAGAGGGCATTCTGATTTTATTCTCTTCTCCTTCTATACTCTGATTTTATTTTCTAGACTCTTTATTCTTGTTTAATCATGGTAGTAAAAGGCATAGAGTGAAAAAGATCCAAAAGCCATGAGAGAAAAGGCAAGAGTTTAGATATTGAGAAAAAACCAATTATATATTTCTTTCTTAGTGATAAAACATGTTTTGTTGTGGTTCATGAGCCTGAGAGGTTCCCCTTGTGAGTTGGGATAGCACTCATATTAGGTTAAAGTCCTTATTGAAGGCAGTTGTAATTTCTGTGAATTGGTGATTGTAATTCTCGAAATTATAGTGGAATTCCACCATGGTTGTGGTGGAGACTGGACGTAGGCTGCAGTGGTGGTAGCCGAACCATGATACGTGCTTGTGCCTTCTTTTATGTTTTGCATTTCATTCATTTACTGCTGGTTTTGTAACAGAGCATAAATTGTCTCCTGCTTCGTCAATAGACAATTTATAACAGCAAGCTTGCACCTTTAACTTTGAGCAAAAAGGGTACTCAGATTCAATCCCCCCTTCTCTGAGTCTCTTAGAACCTTCAATTGGTATCAAGAGCCAGGTCTCAAGCATCAAGTTTAACAAGTTGGAGTAAAGATCCTTTGGCCAACATGGGAACCAACATAATGTCTTACACTTTATCTGAAGGGCAGTCCAGCAATAGGCCTCCTCTATTCAACGGCAAGAACTATTCCTGCTGGAAGGAAAGAATGAGAATATTCATGCAATCGGTGGATTACAGAACGTGGAAGGTGGTTCAGAATGGCCCTGACATTCCTTCGAAGACAAATACCGAAGGAGTAGTGGTTCCCAAGGAAGAAAATGAATGGACTGAAGCTGATAGGAAGAAAGTCGAACTCAATGTGAAGGCAATCAACATGATGCACTGTGCCATCACACAAGAAGAGTACAAGAAGGTTTCAAGATGCAAAACAGCAAAAGAAATTTGGCATAAATTTCAGATTACTTATGAGGGAACAAAGCAAGTGAGGGAAATAAGAATTGACTTGCTTAGGAAAGAATTTGAAATGTTCAGCATGGAGGAATATGAATGCATTGATGACATGTTTGAAAAATTTTCAATCATCATCAATAACTTAAATGCAATGGGAATGACTTGTTCAGATAATTTGATTGTGAGGAAAATTCTGAGAAGTCTCACTAAACAGTGGGAATCCAAGGTAACAGCTATAATTGAGGGAAACGATTTAGACAAGATGACCTATGATGAGCTGAGAGGGAAACTGCTTGCCTATGAAACATCAATGAACACCGCCAAAGACAAAGAGAAGAAATATATGTGGCGTTCAAATCCAAAATCAGCAAGTCAAATGATGAATCTGATGACAGTTTTTCATATGATGAGCTTGAATTTCTTGCTTAGAAGTTAAGGAAACTCATGAGAAGCAAAGGGAGGAACAAAGGATCAAATTCCAGCAAGGAGTACAAGAAGAAAAAGATGAAGGTGCTCATGGAATCTTGGAAAGACTTGGAGAATGATACCGATTCTGATGATGAACCTGAGCAAGAAGCCTAAGTGTGCTTCATGGCCAGCAAGGAGGTAATGGATGAGGTATTTCTCAATGAACTTTCTAATAATGATTTACATGTTGTTATTGATGATTTAACTGCACAATCCACTAAGCTTTTTGAGAAATATAACAAGTGTAAATCTAAAATTGCTGATTTGAAAAATGAGAATGATTTCCTCAAAGAAAAGTTGAAGGAAACTGAAGATGCTGCTAATCTTTTGGAAGAAAATATATTTTTGAAATCTGAAATTGCTAAATTTAAAGGCAAGCAACCAGTTTTGGCTTCAATGGACATTATAGCCGAAAATGAAGGACTTTATGGAGTGATTGAAGGTCTGAAACAAGATTTAGAAAAATTTACAAATAGCTCTAATAATTTGGATAAATTATTAAGCTACCAAAGACCTACTTCCATGAAAAGTGGGATCGGTTATAGTGGTGGAAATGGTGCTAATTTTGAAACTAAGTTTGTGAAAGCTAGTGCACCAACTTCCAACACTAAGAACCAATCACCACAGTCATTTCATAAAAGACCAGCAAGAGAAAATCATTGTTTTAAATGCAATAGGCAAGGTCACTTCCCTCCTCAATGTTTTGTTGTTGAAAGAAAAATTGGTGATAGAATTTATAAGATTGTTAGTGATTTCAATGTCCTTGGGCATCCAAGGAGGATTAACATCAAAGGATCCAAATGGATTTGGATACCTAAAGTTTCTTGAGTCTTTTGCAGATTTGTGGCCTTCAGCAATGATGGGAAAGGTAAAATCATTGGAACAGGGAAAGTAGACGAAAGTGTAAATATAGATGCATAGGATGAGTACTTTGATCTTTTCATTATGTTCTCATTTAGTTTGTTTGGAAACATTGCTAATTGTTTATTTGTTGAAAGCCAAGAACATATCTCTAATGTGTGATGACGTGAAGCTTTTGAAAATCATGTTTTGCACTCTAGAATTAAGTGTATTGAATTGAATTATCACTCTATTAGAGAACATGTTCAAAAGGGCACAATTGCTTATTCATTTATCATACTTGAGGATTAGTTGGATAATATTTTCACTAATAATTAGTTGAGAACAAGTTTAGCAAATTAAGAACATGTTGATACATGATCATTTTTTATTTTGCTGCTTAGATGTTTTTAACATTCTCTTTTGAAGTTTTATCTCATAGATCGCAGGGAGAATTTTTTTTGCAGAAGATGAGTGGTTCTCATTTCCAAGTGTGAAGAATGTGCACGGCCCAAATCTAATTTGTTCACATACAATGATCTCAGAAAGGGAACATTCCTTTTGGACTTATGAGTTTCTACCTATGATTGGGCCTCATCTCTTTTGTTTCTAAAATCTTATGCATATCTTTTGGCATATATCAGTGATTAGGGTTGTGCATGGATCGAATACGATCCGCGTATCCGCGGTAATATCCGCTATCTGATCCGAATTTTGCGGGTATTATCCGATCCGCAGCATCATCGGATCGGATACGATCCCATCCGCATAGGTATAGGATCGGATATCGGATTTGCAGATAGTATCTGATCCGCAGATCCGCGGATCCGCACTCTTAATTAATAAATAAATAAATAAAAGAAAATATATATATGTTATGTTGATGAGTGATGATGGTATCATTCTAACCCTAGCCTCCAAAATCAAAAAGGCAGAACAACATCAGCGCTGCTCAATACTCAGTACTCACAAATCCCCCTTCAGCCACCACCGACCCAAAGATCGTTTCTTCTAGCAGGCGCTGCCCCCATCGGTCGTTACTCGTCGCCATCATCACGACCACCACCCACCGTCGCGTCTGCTCAATGTCATGGCCCCCCTTCACTTCTTGACACTTCTTCTGCACACACGCGACGAACTCCTTGTGTTCTTTGCTAGTCGTGGCGTCCTCGTCTCTACTCGCCGCTTCTGCTAATCGTCTCCTCGTTGCCTCTGCTTGCCGCCGCTTCGTCGCCGCCCGTCGCGATTAGCCTCCTCTGCTATGTTCTGTTCCTGATCTTCACATCCCTGTGTTGTAGTGTTGTATTTTTCATCTTCAGTTCATCTCCATCCTTCAATTTTGCCGTGTCTCTGTTCTGGTTTTATGGCTATGGCTTTATTTTTTCTTGGATGTTTGTTGCTTTATGATTTTAATATTCCGAATTTATGTTGGTATAATTGTGTTGTCCAGGAAGATTATATCATTGTTATCTTGTTATATTTTTTAGTTTAGAATTTCTTAATTTTATGAATCAGTGAGAATTGAGAAAAGAGGATAAATCACTCTAATTAGGTTTCTGGATTTTTTTCAGCAAACAAATATTTTTTTTTCAAAATATCATGTTATGCAGATATATCTGCAATCCGCGGATATATCCGAAGTCGGATCGAATCGGATATGAAGGTAAAAAATGCGGATATCCGATCCGATCCGTGCACAGCCCTATCAGTGATGTTGTTAAAAGCAATTTTTGTTGCTATTTGAAACAGTGTGTTTGTTTTCAATTGTTTTTCAAAAGTTTCAAAACATGTTTATGTAACATTTGGTGTTCCATTTCCTATATTGACTCCATCATATTGCTTTGATTAGTCACATCTTTGAAATTAAAACACCATTTCACAGACACCTCTTTACATTGCTATTTGCTTTAATCATGCATGAAAGTTTCTATTTCATTTGGTTAGTTTGATGATGCATTACATGCATGTTTGTGTCAAAAATGAAAAGGTAGTCGCACTTCTTTATAA
>JASCZI010121063.1:0-19130 GCA_036250425.1 Stylosanthes scabra | reverse complement strand
CTAAAATTCTCTTTTGTGTTTTGCTGTTTTTGTGGATGAATCCTTTGAGGAAAGAAACTTGTATCCAAAGGGAGGTAGTGCAATGAAAAAGATTGTGAAATAAGACATCAGGACTGAAATGCATGCCTTGAAAGAAGAAGAAGAGGAAGAAGAACCCATGGAGGATGAATCTGAAAAATGTTCTTTGATGCCTAATGTTTTTGTGTGATTATCTCTGATGCTGCTTTTGTTATCAATTTCCTGATGCTCTAACATTTCTTTTGCAAGTTTTAAATCCATATTTTCTCACCCACCTTGATGCCAAAAGCGGGAGAAATATTGGAATTGAAATTGAAACCGGTTATAGTAGCTTTTAGTAGTTTGTAATTGGATGAACTTGAACATATTTGCTACTACTACTGATTCTGTTTTAAGCACTACACAATCTCTTTTTGTTTATTTGCTTCATGCTCTAATCATGTGATAATTGCTTTGATTATTCTGCATACACAATTGGTCATATGCTATGATATGTTTGAGTTAAGAGATTAGTGCTTTGATTGATAACATACAAGTTTATTCATTAAGCTTTGATATCTTAAGTGCTTGTATGGTTGTCAACATGTTGTCTATCTCTATATATTATAAGCTATAATTTAGGGGGAGCAATCCTTATGAAAAATAGGGGGGAAACACAACTTCAAGGAGTAGTCATCAAGGGGAAGTTTTCTTAACTTTATCTATTTCAATTACTTTGATTATTCCTTATAATTAATGTTTGTCATCAAGGGGGAGATTTTCGAGTTTAGGAAACAATTAAATTATTGTGTGATGACAAAACATTAATTTAGTTGGGTTGGAAAGCCCAAAAGTATTTGATGTTGTTTGATATCTTGTGTAGACCAAAAAGCCCAATACAATTGTGCAGAATTTTATTGTTGAACCAATATACATTTAGTACTAATAGTGCAGAATTCGTTCGGCAATATTTGGGAACTTTGAGTTGCTGTTTAGATCAATCAACTTCACAGTTCATCAACAACATTAGGGTTTGGCTAGCACCAAGAGGAAAAGAGGTTCTCTTCATCAATTAAGAAGCACAACATCAACACTATGTGAATCCAGTGAAGGAGATGAATTCTTGGAGCAAAAGAATGGATTGAATGGCTAAGATCAACTCTGAGTTAAATATCAGATCGGCCCCACAAATTTGGGGCTATGATCAAATTGGCCCCCAAAATTTAAATGACATCAAATTGGTCCCCCACTTTTACGATTATGACTCATATTAGCCCTTTTAAGATTGTCCGTCGAAAAACGTTGATATGGCCGTTAATTATCCACATTGGACTATAATAAAACAAAGTTGTGATTTGTTTGCACCAATACAGTACCAAAATGACGTTTTTTGAGAGCAAAAGAACTTTAAATTTATCTTTCAATGTGTTATGTGAGATATATTTTAACTTCCTTTACCATCAAATGACATCATTTTGGTATTGTGTTGGTGTGAACAGATGACGACATTGTTATATGAGAGTCCAACACGGACAAATAACGATCATATCAACATTTTTTAACGAAAATATATAAAAGGGCCAATTTGAGTCACAACCATAAAAGTTGGGGGTCAATCTGATGTCATTTAAATTTCGAGAGTCAATTCGATCGAAGCCCCAAATTTCAGGGGCCAATTTGATATTTAACTCAATCAACTCTAGTACAACAAGGACAAAAAGGACATCAAGGAGAGCACCTCCCACTACCTGGCTGTATTTCTACAACGACATAATTGGTGCAGCTGGATTTTCGGATAGCACCTCAACAGCTAGATTTGATCAAATTCAAATTGAAGAATGGAATCTTCTATTGAAGACAAGTTGCCTATATAAAGGATTCTTCAGCCAAGAATTCAAGCAAGGAGAATACACACTGTAAGAGGGTTCTATCCATAGATGGAGAACATTCATATTTTATTCTCTTCTCCTTCTATACTCTGATTTTATTTTCTAGACTCTTTATTCTTGTTTAATCATGGTAGTAAAAAGCAAAGAGTGAAAGAGATGCAAAAGTCATGAGAGAAAAGGCAAGAGTTTAGATCTTGAGAAAAAGCCAATTATATATTTCTTTCTTAGTGATACAACATGTTTTGTTGTGGTTCATGAGCCTAAGAAGTTCCCTTTGTGAGTTGGGATAACACTCATGTTAGGTTAAAGTCCTTATTGAAGGCAGTTGTAATTTCTGTGGATTGGTGATTGTAATTCTTAAAATTATAGTGGAATTCCACCATGGTTGTGGTAGAGACTGGACGTAGGCTGCAGTGGTGGTAGCCGAACCAGGATACGTGCTTGTGCTTTTTTTATGTTCTGCATTTCATTCATTTACTGCTGGTTTTGTAACAGAGCATAAATTGTCCATGCTTTGTCTATAGACAATTTATAACAACAAGCTTGCACCTTTAACTTTGAGCAAAAATGGTACTTAGATTCAACTTCCCCTTCTCTGAGTCTCTTAAAACCTTCAGAAATCAATTCAAAATCAACGGTTAAAAGCAATGAAACACCTAATATCCCAGAACACTTGAATACTTTTCTATAATTTATTTAAATTTTCGATTTTTCTGACCGTATATTTTAATCTCTGATATTGCACGGTATATTCTTATTAGTTAATTGAGGATTCATTTTCAATTAATTGATAAGATATATTTCAAACATATACCATGCTTTAAGATGCTCTAATAATTTTAACTATTCATTTTAATTATATATATATCGATTATAATAAAGATCAATGATTAAAATTAATTTTATAATTAATATTAATAAGTTAGATTATTAGAACACCTAAACCATGGCTTATCGTATGCATTATGTTGGTAGTAACAATACTAACTAGTGACAAAGTGCAATTTCAGAGATCAACATTGTTATTTTGAAATTTTGAGAACTAAAATGAATTATGTTGACAGAGTTGGGAAAGAATGTTACATCAATAAGTTCTAAGGTGCAGTGAATATTGTTCATTTCAAATTGGAGAATGTCACTCTTGTTTGAGAGATTTTTACTATTAATAAAATACAAATTTAAAATAAAATCTTACCTTATTAGGAGTGTCATCGTCAATAAATAGTGATAAAATTTAGTCCCTAGATACACAATTACATTAAATTATTTTGAAGAAATATGTGCTAAAGTCAAACTTTATTCATTCTAAGACATTCTCTAATAGAGAATTAGAAGCTCTTTTTTTTTCCTATTCAGTTTATTATATTATATGTTGTAAGAATAAGACTTCATTAATATCAAACATGGTGATTTCTTTCGAATTTTTTCTATATTATTACATCATATTTATAGAAAACACATTGGCAACAAATAAAAAAAAATATTTTTTTCGATCACGAAAAAAAAAATGTTGAATTTAATGATCCGTCCAAAAGTCCCACAAAAAATGTTGGCACAAACAATATTTTTTTTCCATAGCACAAGCATTGCCATCGGAATTTTGGAGGAAAAATTCAACGGTAAGTGATTGAATTGAATCAGATCACTGCATTTTCTTTGATGAATACAACATTCTTGTCAACATCTTGTGTTGAAAAATCTAACAATAACTCTGACCTAAAAACTAACCACATTTTCTCCGCCATTTCACATAAGAATTATTCTAGCAGTACATAATAACTCAGTCACTAGTATAAAATATATTTTGATATACAAAATACACATTAAAAATGACTAGAAATTAATTAAGCAATAAATATATTCATACACAAATACTTAGTACCTCAATTTTAGTGTATAAATAGAATTTTTGTTCTCACATAGAACTCCTCCCTAATTTTGACAGTCCTTTCCTCTACTCTTCATCTGCAATCCTTATTAGAAAAATCTGACAGAATGGTTGGCGCCAATACTCTTTTATGGCTTGAAAGTTTATGTCAGATTTAATCCGATGAAAACACCTTCGTCAAATTTCTTTTTTCAAAATCGGGTTTCGTCGGATAGAAAATCCGATGGAAACATTCTTTTGTTGAGACCGTTATCGTCGTTCTAATTTCCGACGCAAAATTCGACGAAAACTCTTATTTCCTTGATTTTTAAATAAAAATCTGATGAAATTTCGAGAGAAAATCTTGTGATGCCTATTTTCCTTTTGCCGTTGCCATTCTCCAGCTCACCTGACAACCCCCCTCCCCCCTCTGTTGTAATTTCACCTCCTATCCCACTTTCTTTCTACCTAAACCCTTTCATAACATGTCCCTCCATCTACTGCCTCTTAGTCACCGGTCGTGTATTTTCTCTTCTTGTTGCACTATCTTTATCTTATCTTGCGTTTCCTTTTCTACCCTTTCTGTTTGTCATTGCCACCAGTGATTATTAGGGGTGTCAAAACATGTTGACGTACAAAACTTGGCAAAAATTGCATGCTTGAGTTTATATTAGGATGTTTTGTTGTTGTATTAAGTCTTGTGTATCATGGTCAATCTTTTATGGCAATGTTGAAGGAGACTCGTCATTAAAAGACTCTTTGCCGACAAAACTATTTCATCTCAAACAATAGAGGCTGATTTTAAGATAATTTGGAACCGACCTAGTAGTTTTTCTGCAATGATGATTTTCGTTCAATTCATTGGGGCGGAAGACGCCGGTCGTCAATTGGTGTCCAAGAATGAGAGTATTTTGCAGGAATTGTCAAGATTTGATAAGATCCCAGATATTCCATAAACTAAAAGGGATCAGTATATCCTACTCTCCTGAAAATGATTTTATCTGTGAAACCAACAATCGATCTCAAATGGTGAAATGTAAATTGAGTTCTTATGGTTTTTATAAACGATTTCTACATAATCGTACGGATACTACGGGAAAGCCATCCACGACTGTCTCCTAGTGTGCCAACACGTCTTTGAAGCCGCATCTCCTCCAAATGATTCTTGCCTCCGTCATCGAGATCAACCTTGAGTTTCAAAAATACATTTTTCTTAATCTTCTTCTTTTTTAGTATCTTTTTCTATAAGTTTATTTAATATTATTACTACATATTTAATTTATGTGGAGATCCCACCTTATCTGGCTTTAGTTGTCCAAGCTGAACCCAATTCATATGTATTATTTTTTCTATTAAGTGAAATGAAATACAACTATTTTTTATTAAAAAAAATTATTTGTTTTAAAAAAAATTGTGAACCGAGTTAAGATTTGGCTAGAATGTTTTTTATACAAAAGAGTGGTGGTATCACAATAATATAATATAAATACAAAAATAAAAATTATATGTTTTCCAAATACACTTATTTTACTTTTTTACTTTATTATTACTTATTTTCTTTGTTTATTTTATTTTTCTACTATTTAGTTGTTTTATTATGCACTTTTATATATATGGTCCAAGTTATGTAAGTTAACTTTTTTTTTTTAAATAAAGATTTTTTTCATAAAAAATCATGTTTCTATTTTTATATTGTATTGTATTATAAATGTTGTTGTTTTAAAATTGTTTGTTATTTGAAAATTAAGTTGGAACTGTTTTTCTTTTTTTTCATTAATTAATTTGAGAACGAATATTATTGTGATGAAAAATTTTATTAACGTTGGAAGAAAAAAATAACTTCTCTAGAATCCTCATATTTTCCCTTTAATTTTATTTAATTCGTACTTAGTTAATGATCAATGAGACTATGTTAAAGTTGACCTTACAATGCAAGTTCAATGTCCTAACCACAACCAGGACAAAGTCATTCTTCATGCTTGCAAATATATACATATAAAATCGTATTTGAATAATATAACGCTACGGAATTAACATTAGGGAGCCAATAAATTCAATTATAAGTTATCATCCGAAACTAAAAACAATTATCATATGAAATTAAACATAATTATTATTCGAAACTATACAAAATTATCATCCGAAACTAAACAAAATTATTATCCAAACAAAAACAACTTATCATCCAAAACTTTGCAAAATTATCATCCAAACAAAACACAACTTATCATTTGTAACCTCCTCACTGCCACCATCATCACTAACAGCAGCACCACTATCACCACAACAACAACAATAACCACCTTACTATCACTATTACCACAACCGCATCATCACCACCACCACCACCACTACAACAATCACCTCATCACAACCGCAACACTACCACCACCACCACAACAACAACGACAACAAAGAACGAGGAGGAAGAAGAAGAAGAAAAAAGAAGACACTACAACAGTGACACGAAGAGGAAGGAGAAGGTGGAGACGAAATAGAAAGGAGAAAGAACAAGGAGAAAGAAGAAGAAGAAAGAAGAAGGCACTACAACAGTGACACGAAGAGGAAAGAGAAGGTGGAGATGAAATAGAAAGGAGGAAGGTGGACACAGATCTACAACGGCGACCCGAAGACACAGATCTGCGACGCCTGAATCACCTTATCGCGGCGTCAAGGGTTGCGCGGGAAGCGGTGTGGGTGGTCAAATCGCTTTCCCATGGATTGCCGAGGATTAGAGTGACTGCATCGATAGCATCTTTCTTTGCGTCGCGAGCAAGAGGGGAGAAGACGCTGCAGATTTGGGACTAGATTGGTTTGTCAATGTTAGTTTATTGTTGGTTAGGGTAGATATTAGCTCGCTGGACTTTATTTCTCTACTATAATAGGCCGATTTGGTAAACTTTTTTTTAAAGGTCTTTGTGAATTTTGAAAAACACAAACATCTTATCTTATTCTGTACTAGATATCTATTTGTTTATGCATTTAGGTTTGAAAAACTAGGAGTATTTGTAAAACAATTAATCTTGGGTTATACTATTTTCTGGTGTACACCTCCAACCAAGTCCCAAACGAACATATTTTTACTACTAAAACGAACAAGTTTTTAAAAGCAAACGAACATGTTTTTAATCTGTTCGTGTCAACTATAAAACATGTTCGTTGTATATATAGATTTCTGTTCGTGCACGAACATAATATTACTACTAGAACGAACATGTTTTTAAAAGCAAACGAACAAGTTTTAAAACCTGTTCATGTCAACTATAAAAACATGTTCATTGTATAAATAAAAACCTGTTTGTTTAGGACTTGGTTGGAGGTGTACACCAAAAAGAGGTGTACATATAGTGTTGTTGTTTTCAAAATACCTATAAAAGTATTTTTTAGAAGTTAATACAAGTTAAAAAGTCTTAAATAATTAAATATATGTATTTATTCTATTTTTATATTTTTTTTGATAATTTTATTCTATTTTTATATTACACATTGTAGCTATTAAAATATTTTGATAAGCATAATTATTTTTGTATTTCATATTTATTAAAAGTTACCTTTTTATTTACTAAATATATAGGTGTTATAACTTTTGAAAATAATTATTTTTACAAAATTAAGTTTAATGAACTATTTTTAAAAAGCCAAAATTTTACTAAACCAAATCTAAATCCATTGATTAACCAAAAGAAAAATCTAAATCTATTGAGATTTAAATCTTATCATCATGAAATGATGTAGATACTGTACGTATATATGTAATTGATTAATTAATTACTTAATCACCAACTCCAGTGTCTTTTTCCATGCTTCCCTCCAATTTGTAGAGAATCCCACTTCCAAATTATTCATATATTATATCCATCACGTTGATATCAATATTAATGGTAGAATTTATACGATACGTATAGTTAATACTTAATACATATTCGAATATAAAAATAAAAATAAAAAATTATAATTTAATTTTTATATACTGATAATATAAAAAATTTTACATAGATAATCAATTATAAATTGCTTTCAAACAAAAAATAATTATATTTTAAACATATTACTTTAAAAATCATATAAATATATGAATTTAATTGGATGATTATATAAAAAAATCTAGAGGGTCATCTTTAAATTAAAAAAAAAATAGAAAGTCTAAACACTTATTTAAATTCGTTTACTTCTTCAAAGCCCTGAGTCTTGCCTTTTATGCAAATTAAACAATAGTATAAGATATTTTTTCCCCTTCTTCTCGTAATTTGACGTACCTACTCTTACACAAGCCTCAATATAAATAGGGATAAGTTCATTTTTGCATTTGAGCATAGCAATTCATAGAAATTCACAATCCATACCATATAAAAGTTTCACTAATACCGAAAATGGCTCCAAGTTTCAGCAATTCAGATTCACTGTATGATTTTGTTGTAAAAGATGGCAATGGTGTAAAAGGCCTAATGGACTCAGGTTTATCAGAGGTACCAGAAAGGTAAGTAATTTTTTTCTTTATTTTTTTCGTTTATTCTTTATTACCTCAGTTATTTCCACTTAGTATAAATGTTAAATAAACAAAAAATAAGATTAGTAAAGACATACTAAAAATTTAAAAATTGATTTTATTATTAAAATGAAATATAATCGCCTTGTCAAACTCGAAAAAAAAAATATGGTCTCATGATTTGTATATGATACCTACCAATAGGAGCGAATTCAGAAAATTTACCATGCGGGGATCAAAAATAGGTTCAAAGTAATGACAAATTTAGATATTTTATAAAGAGTAGTCGAAAATTAAGAGTTTAAAAATTAAAATATTATTTATATATTAGTCACATTGGTTCCTTAGTAAAATTTAGGATGAAGAGATTTTACATAGAGAGAATGAAAATTATTATATAAATATTTATATTTATTTTAAAAAATTAATAAAAATAAAATAATAAATATTTTATATGAGAGTCAAATTAAAACAGTTTTCATTCTATTTAGCATTTTTTTAATTACAGCATGTACTTTTAATTTTTTTTATTAATTTTAATAAAAAAAATCAAGTGAAAAAAATAAAAAGCTTTACTGATAATAACAAAAAAAAAAAATAGTAACAGAGCCACAAGTGAGACTCGAGCACATGTAAGGAAGATTGTACTTGGTGCAGGCTAGCCACCAAAATGAAAAGTTTATTATGATATTTTTTTACAGGAGAATTTTTAAGTCGTAAAAGTATTTAGTGGCCAACTAAAATTTTAAGTGTTATTTTTAAAATAAAAAATATAGATATATATTAAAAATAATCACAGCCACATATTTAGAATCTTTCTATAATTCTTAAAAGACTATTAGATACTTTCACCACCATAGGTAAAACCTTGTTATAATATGTTCTATGAGTTTAATTTTGATGCACGGTATAAATAGTTTTACACAGTCATTCAATCAGATTTATGCATTTATTTAATAATATAGTAACATTTAATTGAATGTATGTATAAAACTCTTTTATACTCACCTTCCATGAAAATTTAATTCTATGTTCTATATATAAAAGTTTTGAAAAAAGTTGGGGCCTGCTTTGTCTACCAAAGTAACAATAAATAAACTTGCCAAACTCACATATCATAGCTTGCGGATTTTAGCTTGACGAGGCGTAGCAACCAGAATTATTTAGTTATTAGCCATCGAATTAAAAAATGTTAGAAAAAGTATAAAGTTGAGTTATTAGACTAAAGGAATTGTTGGACCACGCCGAACTACTATAAATTAAAATTAATGGCTTTTTAACATTTCTAATTTTCTTTTAACATTTATTTTGATATTTTATTGGATTGGATCTAATAATGTTATTAATTATGTTATATATTTCAAACAATTTCCATGGTAAATATCTTGAAAACAAATAGAAATTTGAGAATATTTTAAAAGGATCATGTCTAGTGGTGTTAATGGAGTGGGGTGGGAGATGCATTTCCACTCTCTATCCCTACACCTTAAAAATTGAAAATAATAAAATAAAATTAGAATAGAGAAACATCATTCAAAGACGTTTTTGTTTAAAATTACAAATTATTTATTTTAAACGCGATATCATATTCAAAAAAAAATAATATAATTTAATAAGATGTGAAATGACTAAAAAATTTATACTAAAAATTAATTCATAATAATATTTTACACATTCAAAAAAATTTGGGATAAGGGGCAGGAATCCCCAGTCCACACGCAGGGGCGGATTTAGAGGGGGCATTAGTGGTTCTGGCCCTCAGAAATTTTGATAAATTTATATATTATATAAGATGTCCATAAATTAAACAAATCATCTGAGTGTCCTAGTGGTTAGCAGTTAAATGTTGATAACATCAACACTTCGAAACTTGTCCAACTCAAAGTGTGTGTCCCTCCTTTAACTTTTTACTTTCTTCAATACTTAAATCTATTTACATATTTTACTTATTAATTTGTTCCAAATGTATATACCAAAACTATTTTAGTAATTGATCTATATCTTTACACACAAAAAATTAATCTATATTATCTATGATTTATTCTTTATAATAATAAAAAAATGTATATATACTAAAAAACAAGAATTTTAATTAAAATATTTATTTAGTAATTGATCTATATCTTTACACACAAAAAATTAATCTATATTATCTATGATTTATTCTTTATAATAATAAAAAAATGTATATATACTAAAAAACAAGAATTTTAATTAAAATATTTATTTAAGAATACTTTTGATAATAATTAATATTAGAATATAAATTTTTTATTTTTAATAAAACTTTTTATTTTGATATAATAAGTAGAAATTTTATTAAAATTAATTAAAAAAACTATTTTATCTTAATTATTACATCATTCACCATTCACCGTACAATATTTAATTATAGTATTATACAACCGGCTCCCCCTTCCTGCAATTTCTGGATCCGCCTCTGTCCACACACCTATCTTAGAAGAAATTTGCCCTTCATCTCTATCCCCACAAGAAAAACTCCCCACATCAGAATACCCATTCGATACGGTACTCGCGGAATCTCTACCGCCCGGGAATTTTGACACCTCTAATTATGTCTCAAAATCCCAATCACTTATATTAATTTTATTCATGTCTCATATGCCATAGGTACATACAACCAGAAGAAGAAAGAATAAGAAAAGTAGGAACAAGAAGACATAATGTTCCACCAATTGACCTATCAAAGCTGAAGGGTCCAGATCACAAGAAAGTAGTGGATGAAATTGTTAGAGCAGCTGAAACACTTGGATTTTTCCAAGTGGTGAATCATGGTGTCCCTTTGGAATTGTTGGAATCACTGAAAGATTCAGCTCACAAGTTCTTCAGCTTGTCAGCTGAGGAGAAATGTCTGTTTAGCCCTGGAGTGAGTCCAAGCACAAAAGTGAAGTATGGAACTAGCTTTGTACCTGATAAAGAAAAGGCATTGGAATGGAAAGACTACATTAGTATGGGGTATACCAATGATGAAGATGCTCTCCAATATTGGCCTAATCAATGCAAGTATGAACTTCTCTTTACTTTATTAGTTACATTTCCATTTTTCCATCATTAATGGAATATTTCAGTACTTTTTCATGCATCACACTAGAATGCTTGAAATTCTGCTTGGAGTTATCTATATAATAAACAGTGTTATTTTTTTCTAAAAAAATGATAAATTTTGAGTACTTAATGTTTAATTTGAAAAATAAGTTCGACAAATTTGGAAAGGAAAAAAAATAATAATAAAGGACACCACAGAATTAGTCTCTTTTGATTAGAGATGTTCTAATGTGAATATTTTTCTTCAAAACAAATTATTATGACCCTATTTTTTTATGCCAAGCATAGTAAATAATCGTTGGGAATGTCCATGGAGCACACTTAATAATGTTTTAAGTTAAATTAGTTCAAACATTCTAAGTATTTTTAATAAGGTTAGTAACTTTTTAATATGTGTTGTTTCTTTGTTAAAACTTACCTATACAATAAATAGTGTTAATTTTTTTTTATCTATATTTAGAGTTAAAATAAATAGTTCTTCAATCTCACAGAACAATAATACATATTGAATATGCCCCATGAACATGAAAGGATTTTCATAGCATGGAAATTGCTATTAAGAATCTACACATTCACTATAACAAATAAAACTACTATAATTTTTAGTTTTTTTTTTTTTCATTTTCCCTCTGTTTTAATTTGTCACTATGTTTTCAGGGAAGTTTCACTTGAATATTTGAAGTCATCAAGCAAGATGGTAAGGGAGATTCTAGAAATCTTGATAGAGAACCTTATTGGAGTGAAATTAGAAGAGTCAAGAATAGAGGGTATTATTGGAATGAAGATGGTTAACATGAACTATTACCCAGCATGCCCAAATCCAGAGCTCACTGTTGGAGTAGGAAGACACTCAGACATGGGAACCATCACAGTGCTTCTCCAAGATGGCATTGGTGGTTTATATGTCAAACTTGATGAATATAATAACAATGATGATGGAGAGTGGCTTGAAATTCCTCCCATTCCTGGTGCTCTAGTCATCAACATTGGTGATACACTTCAGGTACATATGTCATGGAACAAATTTTTTTTTTTTTGAAAATCTAAACGGATAGAATGAGACAACATAAATTGTTACATGTCTAATTTGTGTTTTCATGCAATACCTCTTTTTTATTATTATTTTGAGTTTGCCTAAATTTTTTCATAGATTTTCTTTCTTTTTTATCATTTGCCTTACCCCAAAAGAATTTTAAAAAAATTGAAAAAAAACCAAACTCCAACTTTCTTCTGTTTATGTTAGCAACTTAAGCGTTTTCTTTTTGTTATTTTTGCTAAAATTTTAAAGTTTTTGAGGATATTTTCGTCGTTCAAATGTTTTATAATTATTATTGTCAATTTTAAAATCTTTGATGATCATTATTATTATTTTTTACTCTATCTTAATGCATACTAATATATATAGTACTATAGGAGCTGGTAACTATTTATAATAACTAATACAAAAAATTTTATTTGCACACTAAAATCAGCCACCAATATATAATATATATATATATATATCAAAATAAAAAATGTATATTAAAAATAAATTAAGTTACACATATATTTTGTATTTCAATGTATATTATGCGTTGGTGGCTTATTTTAATATCGCTAACTAATAATGGTGTGTTAAATGGTGTAAGATACTGAGCAATGGAAAGTATAAGAGTGCTGAACACAGAGTAAGGACAACAAGCAGTGAATCAAGAGTATCAATTCCAGTGTTTACTTTTCCAAAACCAACAGAGAAAATTGGGCCATTGGAAGAGATTGTGAAGAAAGATGGAGTGACATATTACAGGCAAGTTGTGTTCCAAGATTACATGAATAACTTCTTTGCCAATGCTCATCATGGAAAGAACTCCCTTGATTTTGCAAAATCATCACCCTAGCTTAAAAGTATGATTCATTTTAGTTTTCAATTTTCTAAAATAATTATTTTCATCTATGAAATTGCACTTTATGTATGTCTCGTCAATAATAAATTTTAAATAATATATCACTGAAGTTATATTTGGCATTTTATGTGTGTTTTTCAATGAGAGTGACAATTACTTTTTACAATAAAAAATAAAATAAAAAACTCATGTGTATTAGTATTATACTTTTTTTTAAATAGATATAATTTTCACTCTTACTCAATTTTACTCTTTTCTAAAAAAAATTAAATGAGTTTCAAAGTGCAATTTCAAAGATCAATATCTTCATTTCGGATTCTTGAGAACTAAAATGAAATTATTATGTCAACGAAGTTGTGGGAAAGAAAATAAACTTTTACTTGTATCTTATTATTTCACATTAATAATAAGTGGATATTACTTGTTATTACTTAGCTTTCAGATTGATGATGTTGCTCTATCTGAATAAAAGAAAAAAATAAAATAATAGTAGCTAGTAATGTCCAATTATCCACTTCCTAGTTTGTATTAGATCTAAAATAATGGTAAACTATTTTGAATAATATATGTACTGAGTTAAACTTTGTTCACTTAATACATTCTCCAATGGAGAATTAAAAAAAAATATTGAAAACACTTAAAAACATTACTTTATACTTTATATTATCTCATAAAAAATTGAAATTAATGTATTCAAGTACCTTGTGTTCTGTTATATAATCTAAGTATGACAAATAAAATTCATTAGATATTATTATCTAAAATTATTAGCGAAAATATAAAAATTTAATCACCAATCACAAATTTATATAAAACATATAAAAAATTAATTTTAATTTTAGTTAACAAATTTTTTTTTAGACGTGGAAAAAATAAACCTTATAAAAGAATTTTTTTTTTTGGTATTTTTTTAAAGAGTTCTTCTTTTTTGGACTTAGTATTTTTTTTTAAAGAGTTCCTTGTTTGGACAAAAAATAGCTAATATACCTTTGACTCAGATTGAGCTAATTCAAAGTATGACACCCAAAATCAATCCAAAATATTCTTGGACAGATAAAAAATTTGAATATAGCCCGAAAATTCTGAATCCAGCCCAAAATACTGTGGACCGATCTCTATGATGAGGTCATGCAAACCCTTTCTTGATCCTTTTTCGAGGAAAAAAAAAAACTTTTCTTTATCTTTGTGACTTTGTCTGATCTCTCCGCTCTGATGCCCATCTATTTCATTTCTTTCAACAATACATTAAATATATCACGGGAATACAAAAATAAATAAATAAATAAACTATGTTGCACGAATATGGGTACGATACCTGTACCCGATACGGATACGAGTACGAGTATGAAAATTTTATAAAAATAGGGGTACGGGTACGTATGAATATATATAAAAAATCAATAAATTTTATAATTTTTAAAATATAAATTATATTTTTTATTTGATAAAACATGTTTTATGTCAAAGTTAATATATTTTTATTTATAAATCAATATTTAAATAATCAACTTAACGTATTAAATTGCATATTTAAATGATTTTGGAACATAAAAGTTTAAAAATAAATAAAATTGGCTCAAAATAACGTAATTTTGTATTAATTTATAAAAAAAACATATTCAGCCGTACCCAAAACGTACCCAACCGTACCCAAGACGTACCCAAAAGATATCAAAAAATTTTTTTTGGTCCGGTGCGTACCCAACCGTATTTTTCGCGTATCGATCGCGTACTTGTACCAGATACGTACCGATACGGGTACTTTTGCCAAAAATGGCGTACCGGTGCAACAAAGTAAATAAATATTTCTAGATAAAAAAGAAAAGATGAAATATTTAATTTTATTTCATGTTCAGGAAATTTTATTTAATTTTATTTACCCAGAAAACATAGTTAATATAAAAAAAATTAGACAAAACATTGAACATACCCGTAAAAATTATTAACATTATACCTACAACTTAAAAATCATCATCTAAAAATAAACACAATTGAATATTTTTTTACAGCAGCAATATATTAAAATTAAGAGAAAGTCTTGGGAGCTAATATTAGGGAGACAATTGAGAGCTAATATCAATTTTTCTTTTTTTCTCTCTCCCCTTTTACCATCCATTGTTTCCCTAATTACACTTATTGGCTCCCTATTGGTCCCCTAACGTTGGCTCCCTAGCATTACTCTAAAATTAATTAAACTCATAATTAAATACCATGGTTTTTTTTAAAAGAACTAAACTAAATTCAGAATAACAGGTTCCATGCATTAAGAGCCCTAATTTTCCACAGCTTGATCCAACTTGCTAGCTAGCTAGTAGACAAATTTTAGGCAAATGAGTGACACATTGTGTAGCACTGAATTCTCAAGGGTATGGCCAAAAAGTCTCAAAATCAAATAGCATTTTCTTTATATAAGAATTATATTTGCATGTTAAAATCAACAACGTAAAAATTAGTCACTATGTATTTATGTATAATTTTATTATTTTTAATGTATATTTGTTGGTCCCTACATTACACATACAATTGATGATGATATTGATTTTTGATTTTTGATTTTTTTTATAATTGAATTAATGTGAAGAATAGTAAACCCTTTTGTAAATAGAAGGTTCATCTTAGACTATTTTCAACCTTCCAACTTGACTGAGAACTTTGAATTCTTCATATATTGATCACCATCACCAAATACTATAAATATATATTATTATTAATAAACATCTTTTTACAGATTCTTAAAGTCATCTCAAGGATTATTTTGACCTTAATTAGCTTTCTTTTAGACTCTATCTATAGCCAGAAGATAAAGCTTCAAACTAGAACAGAATAGTTTTAATTTATTTCCAAACACAATATATACTAATAATAATTATGATAATGTTTGAAGGGTTTGATTTATTCCTTATCTTGAATTGTGCAGAAGAAGAGGGAGTTAAATCAAATCACATAATAAATTAATTAGGGTTAATGACTTGAAGTCTAAATTGTCCCATATAACTATAGTTTGATGTTACCAACAAGTCTTAGAATGTTCAACATAATATACATTTAGTACAATAATATCTTTTTAATTTGGAAGATCATGTTACTAATCACTCAGGATTATTTAGAAAAAGATAGTCCTACTAAAAAGTAAACACAAACACTTGTGAACTAACATAATATAAAATTTTATGTATGAAACAAATTATCAAATATAGATATATTTAATTAAGAATAGGAAAATTAAAATATTATTTTAATATTAAAATAAGACATATTTCCTTGCTATAGATTATTTGGTAAATAATAATGTCTCCAGGATTATTATTATTATTATTATTATTATTATTATTATTATTATTATTATTATTATTATTATTATTATTATTATTATTATTATTATTATTATATCGTAAATAGTATTTTCATGTTTACTTATCCGGTCAGAAAAAAGATATATACAATTCATATATCATTTTGGAAATGTAATTCTCATGTGTTCTGGACCCCATTTTTTTGGGAAAACAAATATTAGTAATAAACTTTGGGGAATATTGGTAGAAACTAAATCAGAAGGTAAGAACGGGTTATTTTGTTAGCTTTTTTGAAAATTTTTTGGGAAAAATATTGGTACGTAGTTTATAATTTGTTATATATATGTTGTATGATTTTGATATCTAGATCTGCTGATATACTAAACTTTTTTCTATAATGACAAATTAGAGACACACCATTGAATAGTAAGTGGATGCATTTTCTTTATTTTATTATATATATATATATATACTAAATTAATTAAAACAATATGTTATTATTAATCACTAATCATCGTAAACTTCATTTATTATATTCTTAAGTAATTTTTATAGCCGCAATCATACTGCCGTCGCCAGCTTCGATATCGTACCCCACTATACATGCCATATATGATATATATTCCGCCGTGAAAAATAAAACCCATAAGAAAATATTTTATATATGTTATGATGTTACAATTAATTAATTTGGTGTATAGCTAATTTAGGAATGGTAGTATGTAAAGTATATGAATTAAGTTATTAACCTATAAGAATCTATAATATATATGTTTCTTTTTCTTTTTCAATTATCTAAGCAATTTGGCTGAAATTCTATTTGTTTTGTGGTTTGCTTAGTCACGATCAATTAACTCTTATAAATAGATCAAATAATACTCTCGATTGGATATTATGTTTTTATATGGGAAAATTATTTAAAAACTATTAGAAAATTTAATTTTAAAAAATGACTTTTTATCCAAAAATTATTTTTAAAAATTACTTTATGTAGTATTTAAGTAGACTCCAGAAAAATAATTAGAAAAACAAAATGAGAAGGCAAGATGAGATGACACTACATCCGACTCAAAATCTTAAGGTATCAATTAAATGAGTCGCTCATCTTATAAACTCCTCACTTCTCTTTGCTCTCAAAGATGTGGGACTAATCCCTCACACTTGAATATCAACAATCTCCTACTTAAGTGTAAGTCTCCACATCGAGCATAACTCCCCCTAGCTCCTTCACCACATGCTTTTCATAAATACTCCTTAAAATCAGGCCGATCAACTATCGTCTCTGATACCACTTTGTTGGGTCACCGTGGAGAGCAAAACTGTCCGGAGACTTTGGGGAGGAACCAAATCAGAGAACATAAAATGAGAAGATACTACACCCAACTCAAAATCTTAAGATGTCAAGTAAATGAGTCTCTCATTTTATAAACTCCTCACTTCTATTTTCTCCTCACTTCTATTTTCTGTGAAAGGGACTAAAACTTGAACATCAACACTTCTTTCTCCCTGTACTTACACATGCAGTGTAATATAATCAAATAAAATGAGCTAACACAATCAGTGCACTAGCTAGCTAAGTAATTCAAACAACAAATTAATTTTTAAAAATGGGGTAAAATCTAATCGCAATACTCTTCAAAATGCATACTTAGAATGAATTCTAACAATAATGAATTCAAACTACCTTTAGTAAGAGCCACACTTAATTAAAAAAAAAATGTTCAATGAATTGGCTTCGTTAATTAGGTCAAAATATGATATTATAAGCTATACCCTAAATGTATAAACCTAAACACTTTTCTACATATGAACAAGTAGCCGGAGTCTCTGACTAGACTGATTAAATTTTTAAGAAAAGGATGTGCCACTTGCTTGACCAGCTGACTAGTTTAGACTTCTTGACTTAGCCACTCATCTAATTGGTCAGATTAGATTTGATTCATAAGTAATAGGAAAAAGTTTGGGATTCTACATTCAGTGATAACTTATATTTGTTTTATCTTTTTTTATTAATTATTATTTGATTAAATACATAATATTAAATATTATAAATATATAATTATGAATATTATACACATGAAATTATAGATATTAAATTAAATAAAATAACTTTATATCATAATTACTATTTCTATAATTACTATATATATACGAGGAACTATTATTGTTATTTCAGAAATTCAAGTGTTCCAATAATTTTATTGGTTAATCTCAATCGTAAAATAAATATATAGTTGAGATTAATCACTACTAAAACTATTAGAGCACCTTTGTTTGTAATTTTAATGATTGATCTCAACTATAAAATATACACACTAATGATTAAAACTATTAGAAGATATACCTTTGTTCCTAGTATATATGCCTATAATGTTTCTTATCAATTTAATAAATATTGGAGATAAATAATTTCATAATATAATATGAGATTTTTTTAATTAAAAATTTTAAAGTTTAATTAATTTTTTAGAAAAGTAATTTCATGACACTCTTTCTTTTAATAGATTCTCCACAAATTATGTCATCCAGGAATTTCAGCTTGCAAATGATTTTTTTAGCATATAAATTTTTTTTGGTCTTTTGTGATGACTAAATCATTAAGGTAAAGTATATATATATATATATATATATATATATATATATATATAT
>JASCZI010121062.1:25200-38333 GCA_036250425.1 Stylosanthes scabra | reverse complement strand
GACATCAATATTTTATGCAAGGATTTTGGTGATCATATGGTCTTTTTTTTTTTTTTTTTTTTGGATATGCGTGCTCATATGGTCTAAATATACGTATTTGCAGATAGCTCCAATATATTTGACATCATGCATGAAGCAAGGAATGGGCTTGTTAGAGAATTTGTTGTACAGGCAATCAGTTCAACATAATGATTTGTTGCTAAAGGTTTCTGCTTCATCCTCTTATGTTATTATTTCTATTTTGCAAGTCAAATATTTGTCTTTTTTTTGGCATGTTTTCGATATATGTAAGTGACAAACAAGTTGTTAATCATGCAGCACATTGAGATCTGCCGTTTGTATCAGCTTGATCATATTAGTTCAGATATCATGAAGGTAAACTACTTTGATTATTAGGGTATCCATTCTTGCATATATTATGAGCTGAAAGATCGGAATCAAAATCTCACTTGTAAATTTCATTACCCAAGCTAGGGTTGACTATGGTTATATTTAATATTTAGGTTGCTGGAGTATATCATTGGAAGCATGGTCATAAAGGTGCTGGTGTATATTGGCTTCAACAGTCCCAAGATACTAGTCGTCTCAATCGGATTGCTCAACAATTATTTGATTCTGTTGGAAAGTCAATCTCTGATGAAAGTTTTAAGGTACTTCTCAAAAGTCTCTGAAACAGCCTGCTTAAAAATTTTGATGTCTATTAGTTAATTGACTTGATCCATAAATATAAAATTTTCTCTCAAGTTAATTGTTTTGATTTCTCATTTCAAATATCTACTTTTTACAGCAATGGGAAGGTCTAATCGAATTATTGGGTTCTGAATCGAAGCCTGCTGGGGGTCTTGAATTTTTGCACAAGTATATATCCTATTCTGATCATTTGGATTTTGTTTTTGTCTCTTAATCTAATTGTTTATCATCTTATTCATTCTTACATTTATTAAATATTAAAAATTAGGTATAGGGATTTCAAGAAGTCCCTACAGCAGGTATATGGTGGAAAGTCCACGGATGCTGCTTGACAAGCTGTAGTCTCTCTCATACTGGTATTTGTTATATATACTCATCTCTGTTATTATGCTGGAATGCATAATTTAGTCTTGTTAAGGTTATTTCTATGGTGAAATTGCATAATTAGGTTGTGTTTAGAAATCCCTTATGATTTACTCCTTTATTCTGCAGCTCATGAAAAATCCATCAACCCCTCAGCGCTTTTGGCTGCCACTTCTGTATGACTCGGTTAGTCTCTGTTACAACCTTAAGTGTAAGATTATGCTATTGTATTAATGGAATCTACAGACTTTTCGCGGTTTCTTTAGTCATGCACTGAGTGGATCAGTGGCATCATTGGGCACAAGAGCCTCCAAGCATAAATAAGACTGAATCTGAAAGACATCCATTTCACACTTTTTTATTTTGCTTCTTAGAATTAATTATAGCTCCCACTTTTTGGCATGCCATTTTTGGCAATTGAATTGCATGTCCTAGAGTATAGCTTCCTCTTTATCATAACTAATCCAATATTATTCTCTTCTTCTGTGATCATTCTGTTTGTGTTGTATAGATAGTACTGAATATTATATATTTGTAGGTGGCTACTTCTATGAGCAGTTAGATGATTTGATATGCTTGACTAAACATGTTTGCCGAATCATCTAACGGTTCACAATACGATCTTCACATAAAATATCTTCATAGAAGTATCCATCATATTTTTATAGCAATATGACTGAGTTGTTTCACTTGGGAACAGTTGAAGCTGTTTAACTGGCAAGAGTGTCCTCTTCTAAATGTCTCTGAGACCAATCTTCTGTTGAACAAACTTCAAGAGTTATCTTCGGCGAGGTTGCGACCGCAGTTCTCTGAACCTAACCTACCTGCTGAGGCATTGAGCTCTATTAGGCTGGCTCTGGCAACAAATCTTGGCCGTGCTATACTCGATGAATAAGCTAACACAATAATTTATCGACGAGCGTCAATACCATTTGAACCCTGAGTGCCACTCTCTGGCTTTCAAAGTGAACAAGGGTGCTTGAAGTTGCTAATTGCTATGCTCCATGATTGTCACCTGTTGTAAATTTTGTATGGACCACTGGTTAGTTTGTAAGATTGGGGAATAGTAGTATTACTAGTATCTACCTTTTTGAAATGATTATGTAGCAGCGATAATATGATATAAGTAGATTTCACCTATCACCAAGGGTTCAACAGCTTCTATGTACTGCTTACCAATTTGAATGTAGATATGGCCAAGGGAAAGGTTATTTCCGTTGCTAATTGTGAACCTCTATTTTGCCCTGATCTCACTTTTTTATTTCTTGCAACTTTTTCATCTTTTGATAATTCACTCACTCACCTAAATCATAATAAGTTCTTGCTTGTTCCACCAAGAGTTGAACCATCTTTTTACCATTAAAATCCACTTTTGACTTTACGGAATTTAGACCCTCGCCCCTCGGAGATTCTAATCACTAATGGCGTGAGGCATTATTAGACGGAAATGAATTGAGCAATGATTGTGATGCAACTTTCTAGATCTCGAGAGTTATTACGGTGAAATTAGGATGTGGAAGACTATTATTGTGACAAATGACCAATTTTAGTGGTAAGTTTGCGGTTTAACTCCTTAATCTATGATTGTGACTCAGCTACGTGGTTTCTTTCATGAGTATATGTGTATCACTATCACTAGTCACTACGTACCACTGCAATGCCATGTTGAATTTGACACGTTATAAAATCCCATTCCAAGATACCATCCACGAGTACCACGGGCGACGATTAAATAATAAGGTACCCAATTTTGTTTATTATTTTATTATCTTTTCAAAACTGATACTTCATAATTAAATAAACACCTAATTTATTATTCAGATTTTGTCACGGAACAAATATAGTTTTTTCATTAAAATAAACCAACAAGATGAAAAAAAAAAAGTGATGGTTTAAATTGTTATAAAACTTACAAAAGTTAATTTATTATTGGCTAATGACTAAAAAAAAAAAAGAGAAAGTCTAGGGAACACATAAGGCTTGGAGCCTATGGGAACACATGACCAACCCAAATCCTAATCTCCTTCTCTATCACCGCTACTGCCACCATGAATACGCCGTCATCACTCTTATCGTCGCCACCACCATTGCGCTTCTTTTTCTTCTTCTTATTCTTCTTCATAGAATGGCATAGAATGGCGTCCAAGACGAATCTTTTTCTTCTTTTCTGCAGAATGGCATCAAAGGTGCCGAGAAGACGTAGAGCAGAAAAACGATGGAGAAGGCAAAACGAGCATCATTGAGCGGAAGAAGAAGCCATCACCGTCGTGCCTCTTGTTGTTTGCGCGATCGCCGCCTCTTCTTCTTCTTCGCGCAGATCGCACGGTTTTGACGATGACGCCGTCCTCTGCCACAGGTGGTTTTTCTTCTTCTTCTTTCGGTTGTATTGCGGTTGTGGTGGTGGTGAGGTGGTGATGGTGCAAGTGGTGATGGGGATGATGGTGGTGGTGGTGAGGTTACGGATGATAGCTGTATTTTGTTTCGAATGATAAGTTGAATTTGTTTCGGATGATAATTGTGTTGGTGAGAGTTGGTGGTGGTGGTAAAGTTTTGGATGATAACTGTATTATGTTTCGAATGATAAGTTGTATTTATTTTGGATGATAGTCTTTTTTAGTTTCGGATGATAACTTTGATCAATTTTGAATATAAAACCTAATTAAATTTATTGGCTCCCTAATTGCTCCCTAATCTTGATTTCCTAAAATTACTCAAAAAAAAAAAAATAATTCCTAACCATTTTTCTAGTTCGTCTTTTGTCTTGATTAAATTTTATTAAACCAGTAAAATTTTAATTTAATTTCCTAAGTTTTCGATTTGAATAAAAAAAATCCTTAAATTTCAATTGAATTTGACTTTTACTATGAAGATTACTAACTAAGATCAAATTAATCATTGATAGTCCTGACAGAGACATTATTTCGTCATCTTCTCACAGTTGCATCCATTTTTTTTCAAAAAAATTATTCGGTACAGATCTAAATTTATATAGATATAAAAAATTCTCTTACAATACAGATTTTACACCTTACATTTCAAAAAAATTAAAATAATATATAAATATGGATCCACACATTTTTCTAATAAAACCTATATCTTTACCGTATAAGTTACCTTTTTTTTCTTTAAAGTTCCGACAATCTTTTTTACTATTTCTTTGGAACACGTGCATTTGTTTGAGAACATAGAAAATAAAAATCTCAATCTGCCAAAGTCCAAACCAGCGAGTGAGAAGTAAGAAGAAGAAGAAGCAGAAGAAAGAGATGGAACACTCTGCAGCTGCATCGTATGAGAATAGTGATGCTATAATGGAAGATATCGTCTCTTCTTCTTCCACTTCTAAATTCAGAAAAGGTGGCTTGAGAACCATGCCTTTCATCATAGGTACTTCTAATAACTACCATCATCTAATTCATGTTTTATGCCGAATTTATTTTATTTAGAAGAATTCAATTCTAGGCTTTGTTATTATAATTGTAATGTCATCGAATGATAACACTGGCGAGCTAAGTTAAGCCCCTAGGCAGTTATTAAGATTGGCCGCACACACTAAAATAGTTTTCGAGATTCCAATTGCACTAATTCTCGAGATTGGCAAAGAGTGCATCGTGTTAGTCCTTGTTAGTGAAATTGGAATCTCAGAGAATCTATTTTAGTGCATGCGACCAATCTCAGGAACGACTCTCGCTTTAATTGGTGGCCGGTTAGTGGCGGTCAACGCAATGATAACCGAGAGTCAACGCTCAGCTCCCTGAAAAGAAAAGAAAAGAAAAGAAAAGAGCATTTCATTCACTTTTGTTTCTATCTTCTTATTAACTTCCTTTTTTTATTTTTTGGTTCAGTAAACGAGTGTTTGGAGAAGGTAGCAAGCTATGGAATCATGCCGAACATGATATTGTACTTGATAAATGAGTATAAAATGGGTGCTGCTCAGGCTACAAGTGTTCTTTACACTTGGTCAGCCATGTCCAATATCTTAGCCATCTTTGGTGCATTCCTCTCTGATTCTTACTTGGGTCGATTTCGTGTCATCTTTATTGGTTCTTTCTCAAGCCTTCTTGTAAGTTGCATATAAACCACCTTACTTTTGTTGGAATTTTTGGATTTCTTAATTATTGGTTCTTGATCTAGATTTCCTAATGGACAAAAGTACGCATAAAAGAGCGAGATGTAAATGATTTGTTATAGAAGAATCAACACACCAACACTCTCTTAATTTAAAGTAATTATATTCTTTGGAGATATTTCAAAGATCAATTATTTCCTAAAAGTATTTTGAAAATACTAACAAAGCTTGTTAGCAACAACAGAGTTTATCAATTAGCATTAGAGTAGTTCAATATTCAGAATTTTACATAGTTCAGAAAAAAGATCCTCTAAAGTGAAAGAATGGGTAAAGTGGTAAAGCAATGCCTTAATTACTTTTGAATTTGCAACTTTTATTACTTAAGGGTTCCATCGTTTTAATTTAAGGGTGATCAGAGTATTACTTTTTTTCTAAAGTAATTAACAACTTTAGAGGAGTTTGATATAGTAATAGTTGCACAACTTCTTAAGAGTTTAGCTCATCAATATAGATATATACATGTTAAGAGACTTTGATTTAGAAGTTTTTGTAACAACATTGGCTTTATTAAAATCATGGGATTGATCCTTAGTAACATTACCATATTTAGAATTGTGATAATTAACATTATCCATTAATTGATCACGGATGCCAAAGAAGAAAATTCTTCAGGAAAGTTAATCTTTGTGAAAAACTCCCCATCATATTATGATCTTCTGTGAACTTCTTCTAGATCATTGATACATAGATCAAATTTATGACTAAAGCCTTAAAAATTGCAGTTCTTTCATTTGGCGAATGGAAACATTCCACAATCACACACCTTTCGAAATTGTCTAAATAAAGCTTGATATTTCTTTCTAAAGTATAGGTAACAAGATTTTAGAAAATTTGAGATAAACTATTATGTTGATGGTACCTTTATCAGTGCTTACTCTAATGTTTCTTGTTTGCCAAACTGTAGGGAATAGCTAGTTTATGGTTAACTGCCATGGTCCCATCGCTTCGACCTTGCGAAACACTTGTCCATATTTGCAACTCTGCTACAGCAGCACAGCTAGCAGTTCTTTTCCTTGCTTTAGGCCTAATTTCCATCGGAGCCGGTTGTGTCCGGCCTTGTTCCATAGCCTTTGGAGCAGATCAACTCGCGATCAAAGAGAACTCGAACAACGAGAGGCTCTTGGATAGCTACTTTAATTGGTATTATACCTCAATAGGAGTCTCAAGTATCATTGCATTGAGTGTAATAGTTTACATCCAAGAAAATCTGGGATGGAAAATCGGCTTTGGAGTGCCTGCTGGGCTAATGTTCATCTCTGCTCTCAGTTTCGTTGTGGGTTCACCATTGTATGTTAAGGTTAAACCAAGGAGCAGCTTGCTTACTAGTTTTGTCCGAGTTGCAGTTGTGGCGATGAAGAATCGGAAACTCTCTGTTCCTGATTCAAACTTTGATCAGTATTATCAAGGCAATGATAAAGAGCTGATGTTTCCAACAGATAGCCTAAGGTACTTTGCTGATTAATCTTGCCTTCATAATTTTCTGCTTCTTTTCAAATTAGTCCTCAATATTTCAAAAATAGCAATTTGGTCCTTAAAGTATTTACTTTGGTCATTTCATGACTAAGATAAAAAGTCAAAGTGAATCACGCAAAGTGCAACTTTAAGTTAAACCCCGTAGTGGTTCCGAAATTGGCCACGTACACTAAAATAATTTCTTAAGATTCTAATTGCAACAATTACGTCTTTGAGATTTGCAACAGTGCACATTAGTTCATCTGCCCTTTTTCGTCAGGTGACTCATCACACCAATAGGGATTAACGTGATGTACTTTTTTCTAACGTGATGTATACTACCAATTTCAAAGGCCACTTTGAGGCTTAACTCGTGCAATTTTATTAGGGACTAAATTGCTATTATTCAAATATCAAGGACCAATTTGAATCACCATCTCAATTTTGAGGACCAGAAACCAATATCATATTATTAATCCTTTCCAGGTTTTTGAACAAAGCTTGCATAATAAGAAATCCAGAGAGTGACTTAAACCCAGATGGTTCAATTAAAGATCCATGGAGCCTATGCACCGTTGGACAAGTCGAGTCATTGAAATCCTTGCTTCGAGTACTTCCGATGTGGACCACGGGAATCTTCATGATGGTTTCCACAAGCAACTTCTCCACCCTCCAAGCAAAAACAATGGACAGAAGGTTATTTGGCAATTTCAAGATTCCAGCAGGATCCTTCACTGTTATCATGATAATCACACTATCAATAGTTATTCCAATTTACGACCGAATTCTAGTGCCTATTCTAGCAAGATACACAGGGCAGCCTAGAGGATTCAGCTGTAAAGTCCGAATGGGGATCGGATTGTTCTTTGTTTGTGTAGCTAAAGCAACATCGGTCGCGGTCGAAACCATGAGACGGAATAAAGCCATTCAAGAAGGGTTTGCAGACCAACCGGATGCCATGATTGGAATGTCTGCTTTATGGCTGGTGCCGGAGTTTGTTCTGCTTGGATTCGCTGAGTCCTTCAACCCGGTCGGCCAGGTCGAGTTTTTCTACACTTATTTCCCAAAAACCATGTCCAGTTTTGCCATGGCTTTGTTCACACTTGGTATGGCAGCTGCTGATGTAGTTGGAAGCTCTTTGGTGAGCATTGTGGATAGTGTTTCAAGTATGGGAGGGAATGAGAGTTGGTTATCAACTAACATTAACAAGGGCCATTTGAATTACTATTATGCCCTGGTAACTTGCTTGGGTGTGATTAACTTCCTCTACTTTCTTGCTGTTTGTTGGGCTTATGGGCCTTCTCATCATGATCATGGTTCAAGGGGAAAAGAAGATGATAATGAGCAATGTGATTATAGGGAGTTACCTTCTTCTTAGGGTAATTTATTATAGCAGCAAACACAAACAATGTTATATGAACAAAAAATAGGTATTTACAGTTGTACCCATATTGAGTTTAAATTTAATGTTTGTTTGGTATAGAGAAGCCAATAATGGAACATACTCACATTCAGAGTGGATTGGTACTAGGGGAGCCTGGGAGAACATGGGCCTGGTTGGGTTTTGTAGGACCCAAACCCGACCCTAATAACACGTTGGGTCTAACTTTTTAACTTAAATAGCACACCGAATCGGGTTGGCGAAACTCGAACCCGACCATAATAAACTTGATATAAATTAATGGGTAATGCTATTTCAACAAGTGATTTTGGCTAACTAAGTTCAATCAAGTGATTTATTATAGAATATTATTTCGGTGTCAATTAATATAAAAAATTGCACATAAATAAAATTTTATTTGATATCGAAATAATCTTCAATTTATCCTAGAAATAAATCAATTAGTTGAACTTAGTTAGCCAAAATCACTTTATATATAAACATTCTGTTGATTATCAATAACAACTTCTCATTATTCCCTCTCAATTACTCTGTTTCCCTTCACCTAAGAAAAAAATGATTGTTGTTGAAAGGTTGGAATTATCTAACAGAGTTGTAGATATAATACTTTATTTTGTAAATAAAATGCTGCATGAAGAATTGAAGATGCCATATGTACGGGATGTACCTTCGAGGGATTTGGGACTATCTGTGTAACTGGTGGTGCCAAGATGGAAGGTTGAAGGTTTATGTGAAAGGTGGGTATGCGCCAGCAGAACTTCGCCAAGTAAGTATTTGGGAGCTCTCCTAACGCATGCAATGTGGTAGGGTTTAGAAGACGTACCTGAGAGAGGAGTGGATCTTCTCTTTATATACCCGTAATGATCCGTGTTATTTTGGGAGTAAATCTATAAGGAATCAGCACAAATATGGCTCGATTCTCTATATATTTACCGAGATTGCTTGCGATAAATCCGTACAGGATCATGATTAATGATATCCTGATCCTTCGTGGATTTATCGAGCAAGGTATTGGGCCATATAGTATTGGGCCGATTTTATTGAACAGAGGATTCAATATAAATATTTCAGGGAATTTGGGCCGTCTGGACCCAGCATCCTGAAGACCATAAATTGTTTCTTATTATTTAGAAGAAAAATGGCAGAAAAGAGCAAAAGCAGAGAAAATTGCAATGAATTCTATATTGTTATTTTCATTATTTGAATGAATAGAGCAGTAGTGCACCTTTTTTATATAGCAGGATTACTCCCAATGATGGTAAAGCTGTTGAAAGGAATAAAAAATATAAAAGGATATATATATATAAAAGGGTTTTTCAAATGTAAGGTTCATATAACAGAATTCTTCTAGAGAATATAATAGCAAGGATATGCAGAGATTGAGTAAGAGAAGAGTGATGCTTCTGGTAAGGAAAAAGCAATGGGTTGGGCTAAGATGCCTCCACCTTTTTCTTTTGAGTTCCGAGCTCTTTTAAACCAACTTGGAGCTTAAGGCGAATAAGATGACAATCCATTTCAAGATGTTTTGTTCGTTCACAAAAAAAACTAGACTAATAGATATGTGAATTGCGCTTTGATTGTCACAATACAGAACTAGGGGTTGATCGCGAGAGATGTGAAGATCACCAAAGTGGAACATGGCACACTATCTTGCTTTTTGGTTTTCCATGACACATATGAGTTACCAATAAAGAAACAATATCCAATATTGTTCAAGATTGGGTTAAAATCTTGACAACCTGCTATACTGTTAGCTGAAATTAACTCCTATAGTGTTAGTTTCTTGACATTTATGTTAAATTTAATAATGTTCCTCAATGAATGGAAGAAGTATAAAAACAATAAAATAATTAAAAACAATTATTACTCTCAACAATAACTTAGAACTAACTTATTTACATTAATATATAACTCCAACAAATGCATTCCAATGATTTTATTTTATGAGTCCACATAATAAAAAGTCAAAAGTGGACACTAATTTAAATAGCAAAGATGCAATTTGCATTATTTAATTGGAACAGGGAGAATAATGCTGGTGCTATTAGAGCTGAAGATTATTGATCTTATGTTGCAACTAACCTTCAAGATATGAATAGCTCTTGTGGTATATTATTGCTCCTTCACTTTGAATTCATCTTGTTCTTATTATGCTTATTATGCTGACGATTATGCTTTGAAGCCAAAACAAATCCTAAACCTTGTTGAATCAAATATATAACAATCAGAACCATACCCAATTCAATATCATCCTTTGCCATTTGCAAATGCTTGAACATGATCAACGACGAAAAATCTTGCAAATCGAAGATGATTACCGAGGAGAGTGCGATTGACAAGGCGGCAAAGAGAACCAACAAGATGGTGATGATAACTAGGAGAAGAACACAGCAAATCACTGAGGCATGGACAAGGGTGAGTAGAATGAGATCCAAGTTTGGTAACATATTATTGCGCTAACAATAACAATAATATCACCACCCGTTGATATAACCAACTTGGGTTGGCTACGAAATGAGCCCACTTGTCTGTTTAAATAAGTGTTGAACATTTGAATTCCGACTTATATATGCAGTATTTTGTTACGATAAATCTTTAAACATAGCTTAAATTCCTGACATATTGAGGTGATGAGAAATTAAGGTGAGAAATTAAAAAAAATTATGAATAATATAGCTGAATAACAAAAATGTGATGATTTTGAGGGGAAAACCCACCAAGGGATGTTATGTTTGGTTTCATTGTTAAAAAGAAGGAGAAGAGAAGGGACATTAATAAGTAAACTCATCAAATATTCTATACTTCCAATTGCATTTAACCTCTTTTGAACTCTTTCTACAAACAAATTTTGAAGGGAAAAATAAAATCCGTAGGGTGGGATTATATTCCCTTCCACAACAGAGTATCAAACATTATGGTTATTTAAATAAAAAGTCACCATATTATATCCATGCAAGGAAGGAATGAAATATTCCATTGATCATATAAAATTTAAGGTAAATTGCAATTTGAACCGGCCTTAATTTTTTTGTTAAGTGCACTTTAGCTCCTTTATTTATTTTAAGAAAACTCAAATGGATTTCGTAGATTTTTTTTTCCTTGAATAAGTACCATAACTAGTCTATTTCAAATTGGACACTTCAATTTCAACAAATTCTAATTTACTAAAAGTCCTGGAGAATTACTCGTTGGACAAATTAATCTCTCTGTGACTTTCAAATAAATTTTTAGAGAAATGCTGGGGTGTGTACAAGCATTTTCTTTTAAATGAATGAAGTTCAACTTATTTGATTTATTTTAACCCAATAAAATTACCCATATATTAGTTGAAAAATTAGAATGAAAAGGAGGATGAGAAGAAGAAACATAAGAAGGAGGAGGATTGTTGAACTTAATTGGCAAAAATGCTTGAAAATCTAGTATTTCTCAAATTTTTAATATACGATGTTAGATAGATAAGTCTCTAATAAATTTTATTATGAGATAATTTGGTTACTTAAGACAAATTAATCACCTTGTTCAAAACAACAAAGAAATCAGTTTGCCGGGAGTATTTCTCAAGAACTTAGGGATAATAACAATTTATCGTGACCAAAAGCATCCCATTTACGATTTTTGGGATTAGTTTTAGTTTTCAAAAATATCAATTTTCTATGAATTATAAAAGAAAAAAAAGAAGAGAAATTTTAAAAAAGAATAGAAGGCATGCTAATTAAAGTGGCATGTTTGTAAAAAATTTCAAAGTAAGATAAAATAACACTTTTAAAACAACAGAGGAATCAATTTATTAGAAATAATTTTCGAAAAACTATAGAGAATAAAAATTTATTGAGACTAAAGCATCTCATTTAGAACTTTTAAGGATTAGTTTGAGTATTTATTTTATCTTTTAAAAATACCAATTTTCTATAAATTTTTTTTTTCAATAATTGAGACAATTATAAAAGCTTAGAATGCTAAAGTGAAATATTTGTAAAACAGTTCAAAGGATAAGTTGCACATAGCTAGAAGTTTAAAAGAGTATGTAGAATGCACTTATTTTAGAAAATTAAAAATGTTTTTAAAAAATAGTTAGGAGATTAATTTGTATTTTTTTTTTTAGAAATAAAGTGTATATAACCTAAAGTTCAGGGCAAAAGTGCAATTAACCCTGAAGTGATTAATATTGGGTGACTGGAAAAGACATAAACCGGCTTCGAACCTGCACAAGCAAAACCCTTTAATTAGTAACCTCAATAGAACTTTTGATTTCCTTTACACTTTTATTTCCATACTTTAGCATCTTTGGACCGCAATTCATTACTTTATTATTACAGCATTAAAATCAATTTGCTTATGACTCATTCATTCTTAAGAAGAAAGCATTGCTTTTATTACTTTTTTTTTTTCTAGGATGGAGATAGAAAGCAGATACGAGTTGTGTTCAATTTTTGTAACATAAACTTTGTAGAAGAAAATGATTGAGTCTGACGGGTTCAGGAATGATTCCTTACTTGTTGATTGCTTATTTTAAGTCGCGTCTAAAATGTTCCACTAAAGAAATGGAATATTAATGTTCTAATAAATATAAATCATCAAAATTATTGGAAGATAAATTAAAGACTCTGTATTAAAAAGGACATTTTAATATATAGACTCGTAAAGAGAAAGATCATGTATGAAGTACAAGTTGCAAGTTAGATGTAAATAAATAAAAAAACTTACAATACAAGAATTGGCCAATGACAAAATTAGATACCTATATATTGTTAAAACTTAAAAAGAATTATATAATTGATTAACACTACTAGAAATTCGCTAATTACCATCGGATTTTCCGTCAGACATAACGAGATGGGGTTTCGACGAGGCTATTTGCGTCGGGTTTAAAAAAACCGACGGAAACTTTTGGTGGGATTTTTTGTGGGTGGCGTGAGGATTTCTGTCAGAAATGACGACGAAAAATTTGACGGAAACTACGAAGCCCTAAACGGAGTATCCGACGGAAATTCAAACGTATAGCAACGTCATCGACGCCTCCTTCCTCATTCGAACAGAGCCATCTCTCTTTTTAAACTCTAACTCTTTCTCCCCATAAACGGCGACCACCACCCAACCACC
>JASCZI010121060.1:58185-69032 GCA_036250425.1 Stylosanthes scabra | reverse complement strand
GAAATGGTTCGTTGATCCTTGTATTGCTTTTCCTCAAAGGCTATGATGGTTGTCATTCATCAAAACCTAAACAAGTTAATCTTTGCATACATATCATGATTTACAACTTGCTGGAAATTATCTCTTGTGATGTTTTATTGCCATTCTCTTTGATGATTATTGATGTTTGTTGTCTCTCTTGTTGATCTATTAAAATTGCTATCTTAGATTTTCATTTTCTCTTGTTATTTACCATGTTTTCATATTGTACATGCCAAGTGTTTGATGTTTTGTTTCTTATGAGTATCGAGTAGTGTTCTTGCGTCTTGGTCATGGGTTGAAGTGTGGATGATCTTAGCCACTAATCCCTAAGGACAAGAATGGGTTAAGGCCCGGGCTAAAACCGTTCCGTTAACGCTAGGCTTTTGCTAGTGATGATTGAGTCCTTAGTGAGGAGAACTTGATGGATTATTCAAGTTCCAAGGATCTAGGACCTTCGCACTAGTGAGTTGCCTAGGACATTCGGAACATGGTTAATTCCACCCACTCGACCATTTGACAGGATGGGCTAAGGGGTCTTAGGTGACAACCATTCATAATTGGGATTAGTGGTGATCATAGGGACACATTATACTTCAACTCAAGACCAAGCACCTTTTTTACTTGCGACACAAGTTATTTCTTATTTTTGCTCTTGTTACCATCTCTCATAATTGCAACCCCAAACTTTCACAACCAATTCCGAACCTCTGTTTTCAACTACTAGGGAGAACGACCCGAGTTCCACACTCGGTATTTTTAAAACTGGTTGCAAACTCTGTGACATTTTCTTGTTGAAAAAACGATTTCGATATCATTTTCATAATTGATTCAGGCTCCGCTACAACGAATCTCTTGTTTTAAACGACAAGGAATTCCGAATCGACCTTGATTGTGACACCGGAATCAGCTTCTCTTCACATTACTATACCAGTATACATACCACTACACTATTTCTTTCTGAAACTTGCTTCACCCTATCCGCTTCTCACATAATAGTGCGGATAAATGCATTTACGTAATTTAGAAGTAATCATTTGTCTATATCTTGATGACATGTTAATCATTGGTACAAACTTAGAAGGTATTCGTGCAACAAAGGAGTATCTAACTTCTAAATTTAAGATGAAGGATTTGAATGAAGTTGATACAATACTAGGCATAAAGGTGCATAAGAATGAAAGTGATTTTACTTTAAGTCAATCTCATTATATTAAAAATGTATTAGAAAAGTTTAATCATCTCACGATCAAGGAATCCAATACACCATATGATTCTAATTTTAAATTAAAAGAAAATATGGGGAGACTTATAGCACAATTAGAATATGCTAGGGCTATTAGAAATTTAATGTATGCAATGCATTGCACAAGACCTGATATAGCATTTGTTGTGTACAAATTATCAAGGTTCACAGAAAAGCCTAGTAACCAACATTAGAAAGCTATAACAAGAGTTCTTGATTATCTCAAGAAAATCATAAATTTGGGATTACATTACAGTGATTATCCCGCAGTTTTAGAAGGTTATTCTGAGCAAGTTGGATTACAAATCTTAGTGATAATAAATCCACTTCAAGTTGTACTTTCACCATAGGTGGTGGAGCAATAAGTTGGGCCTCAAAGAAACAATCATGTATTTCAAATTCTACTATGGATGCTGAGTTTGTAGCGTTATCAGCCGCAGGTAAAGAAGCGGAATGGCTTGGGAATTTGTTATATGATATAAAGCTGTGGCCATAGCAAATGACAGCCATTTCAATCTTCCGTGGTAGTGAATCGACTATGCCTCTAGCATATAATAAGGTTTATAATGGAAAGTCTAGACATATTAGTTTGAGACATGAGTTTGTGAGACAACTAATAGATAATGGTGTAATTATCATTACTTATGTAAGATCCCAAGGGAATTTAGCATATCCTTTGACTAAAGGTTTGTCAAGGGATAAAGTCAAAGAAACTACTGCTAAAATGGGATTAAAACCTATTGTTGTTAAATGATGGGAAACCGACCTCATTCTAGTATATCACTAGTTTCGAGGTTTAATGTGTAATAACAAGTTATTTAACAATTGGAGCACTAAGGTATAGGATTTAGTGCTATATAAAATTAATTAGGAGGGTGAGTTAAAACTCGTAATGGATTGATAATATTAATTATCAAAGGATTCCACCTATATGAATATAGGAGTGGTGTCGCTTCGGTCGAGCATTTTTTAGGTTTTATTTTTGTAAATATTCATGAAATCAGGATGAGTACAAGATCATATTAGTGCTTAAAATTATAAGCTCTTGAACTTGAAGGATAAAAGTGATGTGTGTAATTTTTTGGTAATAACACAAGGAGTATAGGTTTAATCCATTAAACACCTATTACTTCATTAGAACCTTTAAAATTTACACTAAAAGAATGTTTAATTTTAGTGATACATTTTTTATGCATACACTTGTATAATATTTAAATCTTGTAAATAGCGGAGGATTGAAGGATATATTTATAATATTGAATATTAATATTATTGTTAATATTAATTAAACAACGGTTATAACTGCTGTTGCTTTAAACGGCAAAATGGCAAATTTCAAGCATTGTACCGTTTGATAAGTTCACAATGCTTTAAAAGAGTTGTGAAGTATGCATGCAAACGGTCATATGAGTAACTAACAAATGTTACTGTTGGAAATAAAAAAAAAAAAAAGTCATAATGTTTCATATTATGTAAGAGTACGGATTTTTCATACAATGTGATTAATATTGGAGAATCACAACATGTCATGTGAGTGACATGTTGGTGCCGTAAGAGCATGTATATAAATATTATAGTCTATTTCAGAGACACAACAATTAATTGTTGCCAAATTTATTTGTTCAAAAGAGTAGAATTTCTTATTATTGCTTAATAAAAAATTCATAGGTATCATTATATCTTGGGAAATAATTGTCATTAATCCTATAGTAATTAAGTGTGGGGACAAATATCTCCCTAAAAATAGTGATCCAATCGTATCTTGAATTCGAAATCTAATTAATCATTGTTCTTGTCATTTTCTATACATAAAATATTCAACAAAATCAGCCACAAATGTATAATACACATTAAAATATAAATTAAAAATAACTTAAACTACACATGTATTCTGTATCAATAATTCTATTTGTACACCAAAATCAGCTACCAAATCAGTCACTAATGTATAATACATTTTGGAATTATATTAAGTGTACACTAAAATCAGCCATCATTTTCGACCACCGTATTATATATTATATAGAAATACAAAAATTTTAAAACAAAAAATTTAATTATACTCTCGACAAAAATGCACGCGTCTGCACATTCGATTTTTTTCCTTTGCGATTCTCTTTCCTCCTTTTTTTCAAAAACATCTCAACGAACTTTTTTTCTTGTTTGCTCTTTACATTGAGTTTCCAATAATGCTTTTAAATCTTATTTGAGGTTGTTTTTTAATCTTGGAGTATTTGACTTTAATTCCAATCATGTGCTATTAAATGAGGCTGTGGTTTTAAAAGTTAATTTTTTTTCTACACAGAAAGTTGATTTAATTAAATCAGCACATTGTCAAAAGAGAAAAGTGAAGCTTTCCAAGTTGCTATACTCGGTACATAAAAATAATAACTAGAATTTGTATTCTATTTAATTATTAAATAATGTAATTATAACTTAGAACTTCTAATTTTTTTTGGGAGGCTTTTTTTTTGGTGTGACTTACTAGAACTTCTAGTTGAATTTCTTGAATTTGATTATATATTTTAGATGTGTTTGATTATAATTGAAATTTATATTACGATTTAGATCATGTTTGATTATATATTTTGGGTGAATTTGATTATAACCATAAAATATATTATAATTTCAATCGTGTTTGATTATAATATGATTAGAGTATTGAATTAGAATTTTAATTTGGATTCTTAATTTTGATTGTGTTTGATTATAATTATATTTTGTAATATAATTTGGATCATGTTTAATTATGATACAATTATAACATGAGTTTAAATTTTGATTTGGATTTTTTAATTTGATTATTACTTTTAGCGTTTGATTATAATCGAATTTGTAATATGATTTGGAGCGTGTCGTTTGATTACAATCTAATTATAAAAGCTATAATTTAGATTTTTGAGTTTGATTATTACATTGAGTTAGATTTGATTATAACTAATTTTGTAATAAAATTTGAAACATGTATAATTATAATTTAATTATAGCATGAGTTTAAATTTAAGATAGTAGAAATTTGTATAGTAGAATTATGCAAATAAATAAAAAGGGTTGTATAATTTTGTTTACAAGAAACAATAACCAACAAAATAATTCTCATATCATAATTGCACAAAATTAAATTATTATGATTTAATCAAAATCCTAATATAAAGAGATCCAAGATAAATTAAAAGAGAGAATTTATATTTCAAATTAATCACATATTAAAAAAAGAAAAAAATTAAATAAAAAGCAGAAGAAAAAAAATCCAAGTGAAATAAGATGCAAAAATTTAAATTTATTGTATAAGGAAGAAATTGAAAAAATGTACAAAGTAAAACTGATGTTAATATGATGAAGAAATTGAATTGAAAGATGAGACAAGAGATTACACGGAGCAGTGAACATAAGAAAAGAAGAATGAGGAAAGCAATAGCAAGTAGTAGTGAGCGAACAGTCAAGAGCGTGGAAGTTTTGGTATTTAGTAGATTTGGATTGTTAAGGTGTACGTATAAAAATACGGTAACTGATTTTGGTATACAAATAGAATTATGAAGTGAACTGGTAATGAAGACTTCTTAACCTGAGAATGCTTAACTAACTACTATACTAATTGCATTTTCTAATTATATTAGTGAACTAACTAATTGAAAGATTTAAATGACTAATCTATCCTCCAATTACCTCCTCAAGCTGGAGCATGTGTATCTAACATGCCTAGCTTGGAACTAAGTTTTGCAAATAAGGCTAGAGGTAGTGCCTTTCTGCCTGCAAGCTGGTCGCGGGACTTGACTGGAAGAAGATGGAGGCTGCCATCTTTTACCTTCTCACGGGCCATGTGGCAATCAACCTCGATGTGCTTTGTTCGCTCATGAAAGGTAGGATTTCCTGTTATTTGAAGAGCAGATTTGTTGTCCCCATATAAGATGGATGGCTTCGTGTAAGTGATCTTCAAGTCATCACGCAGAAAGTTTAGTGCCATGATTTTGTATGTAGCAGCTGCCATGGGCATGTACTCTACCTCGGTAGAGCTTCTAGACACAGTTTCTTGCTTCTTCGACTTCCAAGATATGAGGGAATTGCCAAGGTACACACAGTAGCCAGTGACTGATCTTCTTGTATCGGGACAGGGTGCCCAATCTGAATCACTAAATGCCCTGAGTTTGAATTTCAAATTAGTTGGGAAGAAGACTCCCTTTCCTGGTGCTTACTTCAAGTACCTTAGAATCCGTAAGCCGGCATCATGATGAGACTGCATAGGTGCTGCAATGAACTGGTTTAAATCTGTTATTACATAGGCTATGTCTGGGCGGGTATTGGTCAAGTATAGCAGTCGTCCCAGTAATCTTCGATAGGTTGAAATATCCTGGAAAGGAGTCCCATCATCCGTTCGAAGTTTCAAAGATTAGCACGTAAGGTAAGAAACAGGCTTGCAAGCTAACAATCCTTTGTCATTAATAAGTTTTAGGCAGTATTTTCTTTGACAAATGATAATCCCTTTAGAGGATCTCGCCACTTCAAAGTCAATGAAGTACTTTAGAGGCCCCAAATGCTTGATTCTGAATAGATTGTCCAGATGCTGCTTAGATCTCATCTTTATAATTTCTTGCTAAAACCATGTCATCAACATACACTAGTAAAGTAGTGAATAAACCATTATTCTTAGATTTAGTGAACAGAGAAGTATCATGCACTAATTGAGTATATCTCATAGACAAGAGATCAGAGTGCCAATTAGTTTATCATTCTATTGCCTGCTGGCCTGGATCATATAGTGACTTCTTGAGCCTGCAAACTTGACCCAGCTTGGGGGGCTGAATGCCTTGTGGCACCATCATGTATAATTGTTCATATAAGTTTCCATGTAAGAAAGCGTTATTGATATCCAATTGTTCTAGGTGCCAATTCTTGATGCCTACTAGAGCTAACAATAAACAAACAGTGCCTATGCATACCACATGGAAAAATGTAAGTTAATTCTCCCATTTGTGTGAAACCTTTCGCTACCAACCTAGCCTTGTATTTGTCTAAGCTTCCATGTGCCTTAAGCTTGGCTTTATATACCCACTCGCAGCTTATTAGAGATCTTCAATTGAAGGACGAAGAGTCAAGAAAAGAATGATTCACAATATTTAACGAGATGTGATGACGATGTAAACAGAGTCGTGCTGACACCATATCAAATTCTGATAGCAGAATAGAAAAATTAGAGAAGAGAAGTGTGAAGAAGCTCCAAGAGAATTGCATTAACAAAATGAGAGAGAAAGGAGAATAACAGAGTTTTAGATTACAGAGTGAATTGATGATGAAGATTTCTTAACCTGAGAATGTTTAACTAACTACTATATATACTAATTGCATTTTTCAACTATATCAGGGAACTAACTAACTGAAATATTAAAATGATTAATCTATCCTCCAATAAATAATTTTACAAATGTATGTATTATGTATAAATATATTTATCATTTAATTTATTTTTAAAGCATATTTTATATTTAAACATATATTTTATACATTTAATTAATTTGATAACTAATTTTTTACGTACATTTAATACATTTGATAAATATATTATTAAGTTACTTTAGCTTCACCGTAAAATAATTAAAAATATATAATAAAATTATTCATAATTTTTTAATCCTTAAAAAACTTTTAACCTCATTTGAAAAAAAAAATCTAGCTCCAGTCATTACATGATTATTTATGTTATATTTCGTTGAAAATAACGTATATAAGAAATCTCACATCGCTTAATATAAAAAGTGTGTGTGAATCTTTATGCTATAAATAGAGGTTTAAGTTGAGAATTATAAATGCACCAAGTCAATACACATTGTATGACTTTTAAATTTCTTCTTGTACTTTAGAGTTCTTCTATTATAAGAGTGTGGAGGGTGTAGTCATTGAAAATATAGTCATTAAGAGTGTGTGAAAATGTTTAATGTTGAAGTAGAAAATATTGTGATGTAATACTTTTCATAATTTTTTTTTATTTGTTGTTTCCATAACTTTTTACTCCTATTTTTATATTTTTACGTTTGTCTTATTATTTTTTTTATTTTTGTATTTTAATTTTCCATGGATATGATAACGATGCCCACCATTTATAATAAGGTATGTCCATTTCTTTCTCTATTTCTCTTGGTAAATTAGAAAAAATATTATGCATGAAATTTTATTGACCGATCTTTAACTAAAAATAAAGTTAATTACATATTTTGTCAGTTTTCATCCTTTAAAAAGAAGTACACTTTTTTTTTTTGGTTATTGCTTGCTCTGTACCCGCCATTTTGTCGTATGCTTTTGCACTTTAACGGGAAAACGATCTTACAATTTAAGAAATATCGAATATGTATATTTTGATAGAATTATGTTGTTTGTCTATTAAAATCTAGCAACTAAATCAACTATAAGAATAAGTTGAAATATAAAAATACATATTAAAAATAACTTAAATAATATATATATATAAAAATATTTAGTGGTTGATTTCATACCTAAATTTTAATATAGAATAACATTTTTGATATCGGAATTCTTAGAACGGCATAATGCAATTCTTTGTATGGAGCAACGAGGGAATTTAGCTCAAGTGGCATGCATATTCAACAATGAGTTAAAAAAGGGGGTTTGCAAGAATTTTGTTCTTATTCCTATATAGCTAGAATGACGATGAAGACCAAGTTTATTGAAGAAGTTGCATTTTTGGAAGATGCTCCTCTATATATATGCCTTAGCTTGCACATCTATCTTGGTGAAAGAAAACTCTTCAAGGATAATATAATAGTATTGCTTTTTTTTTTTTTTAAAATAATGTTCCTTTTTTCCCGGAGAGTAAATTAAGTTGTCTATTTCAATTCAAATCAGATCATTAGAGAGCCCATTTTCTATTTGGGGTGTGACAAAGGAAGTTGAAAAGCAAGCAAGGATATATAGGATAAGGTAGTAACGGTTGAAACATTATTGATGATCATTATTATTAGAATATTAGCTATTTAGACATGGTTACTTGGATGAAGAGATCTTCATCACATAAATATAGTATTATAAACTTTACGATTGAATATATTTTACTATACCCTTTAACAATTTGCGCATGAAAATATCTTAGTACGAGTATCTGCTTTTTTATATATCCTAAGGTTGTGGTTTTTTTATTTTTTAACAAAAAATAATATAGTAAAGAGGTTCGAACTTGACACTTCTATTAGAGAAAAAAGATAAATATTATTTGGATTATAGCTCGTTGGCTCATGCGGATGTGGATGTAGTTGGTTTACATGGGATTGTGTTAAGGCCCCTCCTCTCTCCCTCAGTCATGTTCCTTTGTCTCCCTTCACTTGCCTCCAAATTAGGCTTTCTTCAAATTCAGGACCACAAAACCACTTACAATTAAGCACTGTTTCCTCTCAGGACCACTTCCATATCACTCTTCTTTCAACCCCGGTATCTTGCCCTAGCTGGCTACCTCCCACTTTTTCTTCTATCATATTGGCTTCTTTGGTGGACTAGTATGACATATTTATCTTTCTATAACTACTACTCGTATAAAAATATCTTTATATAAACATGATAATTAAAATTTTGACATGTGTATTGTTAAACAACAATTTAATCAAAATATCAAACCATCTATTTCTCAATTATATATCATCTTCACATTCAAAATTTCGTTATTATATATTATTGGTTTAAGTATTCATACTAACATAACTATATCAAAATTAATTAGTGTGTATAGTAGAAGTATATGACATAAAAGGGAATATTTTTAAATAATTAAGACTTATGTTAACAGGTGATCTAAAAGTACATTTTATAATTAAGGATAGTATAGAAAGAAATGTTTAACTAAAAATTAATAAATTTTTTAATGAAAAAGACTACGAAATCAACACATTAGGACTAATAGGGAGCCGACATATATTACGGATGATAAGTTATATAAATTTTGGACGATAACTTATTGTTGGATATATGAGTTACGAAGGATAACTCATATAAACTTTGGATGATAACTTAATTATTGGCTCCCTATTAGCTCCCTAATGTTGGTTCCGTAATATTATTTTTTTATATATATATTTACGGTGCATCGAATGCATCAAGAATTTTTTAAAAAAAAAAAGTTTTATTATTATGGAGTAACCTCAGCTAAATCCAATAATTAATAGGAAACAATAACATGTTAAATTGAAGACCAAGAATTACTATAGAGTGGCCTCAAGTGGTATAGCTGTGGTTCAATAACTTTGATTACATCCGAAAATTTCACAATACTATATAGAAGTGGAATTATGGTTAAGTTGCCGTATAATAAGGTGAGTATAAATTAAAGGGAAGAAACGTGAAGAGTGAGAGAGAGTAAGGTGGGGAACAAAAGTGTCCCCACCAAGGGGATTGTAGGTGATATGATAGATGAGGTAAAAAGAAGCTAAGAGCATCATCAAAAGTGTAGTGCACATACCAGCAAGCATGCATGAATTCATTTCAGATCACAGCCATATGCATACAATACAACTCTATCTCTTCTTCTTGTTTTCATTTTCATCATTATTGTGGTAAAATCACTTCACTTAATGAAATAAAAAAATAACGTAGATAGTTATATCTTTAACATGTATTCTTACACATTTTTTTTTTTTTTTGAGTTTTCGTACTCTAAATTTATAGGTTACAAATTTTAATGCCACGTCATGAAATTATTTATATCCAAAAAACTTAAACTGATAAAAATAAGTAGCATACATGGTTATGTCTTTTAGCAATTATTATTGGATTATAATTTTTTTTTTTTCTTATCTTCCCTTACCAAATTTTATTTCTCTACTTTACTTTAATACTTTGGTTCTGAATTCTGATGATCTGAACCCAAATAGCAATTTTGATGGTCGTGTAATTCTTAATTTCATTGTCTTGTCACACCAATTTCCTTTCTCTCTCTGTTATTTTTGGCAGGATGTGGTCCTTACGAGTTGCTCAATTCAGGAAATTGAGAAGGACTAAGAATAATCAAATCAAATACAATAAACATTACAAGAGTATGTGCTTTAATATACATATATATGTAAGGTTATGGAGAGAAGGTAATATCATGATTCATTTTATTTGAGAGAGAAAGAGAAGGGTAAAAGTAAAGAGCTTGGTTAAGTACTTATTATTAGACTTCTATTTATTGTTCATTGCAATAGTTAAAATAAAAGGTCTCTAATGTTTGAGCATAAATTTGACAACTCAAGGTTGTGAAACAACACTGGCATCATGTCAGATTCTTCCAAAACTTATCTATTCACTGTTATTGAATAATATTGTTTCTTATATATATGTTTTACTATCATCACACCCTTTCTTCGATCATTATTGGCTTGCTTAATAATTTTTCAGAAATTATTATATTATAATGGATATAGAATTCTCTATCTACGGCTATTTAGGCATTCATATGGATACACACCTTTGTGAAATTTATGGCTTCGTAATAATGAAGAATCAATTAGTGAAGGTTGAAAAGAGAGGGAAAAAAACAAAGTCAATGTGAAATTGTGGTGGTGTTTTTTCTACATTTATATAGGGTACTAACATGTAGGACAAAAAA
>JASCZI010121060.1:43132-58105 GCA_036250425.1 Stylosanthes scabra | reverse complement strand
TATATATATATATATATATATATATATATATATATATATATATATATATAGGACTCCATGATTTTCATAGGTAGCTAGGGTCAATTGGGCTCTCCTTGTTTTTCATGGGTGATATGAGACTTATTCCAATATAAATATTAAAGATGTAAATTATATTAGAAATATGTGTAGATTAATTTTTAAAAAATATAAGGAATAATATTGTATTGAATAATTTTCAATCATAAAATTATTTATTGATAAAATAAGACAACATAAACGATTATATTTCTATCACGCCTTTACGTGTATTGTGTGTGAGCGTGACAAGTAATACCACATTTCCAATATTCTATATTTTTGAGTGACTCTCCTTCGCTGTTTCACGTACTTGTGTGTTGCAATGCATTGCTTCCTTCCTTCAAATCGCCGCGGACAGAGAGAGTTAGAGAGTAACCTTATTCCTACTTCTTACTTAGTGCCATCTTTTTTATCTGCCCCCACCACCATGAGGCTCTTTGTTACTCTCCCTTTCGCAACCAATTATTTTAAAACTTATGTTATTTGAAAATTATCCGTTATGCCGCAAAAAGTGTGGCATATTATATTCCATCGTTTTTTAGTCTTTGCAACTTTTTTTTTTTTAATTATAAATATATAGATATAGATATTATAAACAAAAATGGAATGAGAGCATGTGTTTTGTGAGGTTCATGATGAATTCAAGCAAATAATAACATAGTTTTTCCCTTAATTTTTAACCTCTGATAGGTAGGGTTTAGGGTTACGTTTTAGAATTTTTATAAGTTAACATAAAGAATTTTTTATTTTATTAACATAAAAATTCTTCTGAATTATTTTAAAACGTGATAAAAATATTTTTTATTAAATATGACAAGAGTGTTTAATTTAGAGTACTTTTATTATGTTTTTAACTAATTAAAGTATATTTTTGTTGTTAAAATATTAGAGGTTGTTTTAATCTAATTTTACAAACTTTAAGAATAAGATATATAGGTGATTTACTTATAATTTTTTTCCAAATTATTTTTCATTATATATATTCACTTTTCATTAAATTTAAAATATTTATCTTGTAAATTAACGTTACCTTTGTGGCTATTTTACACATTTAATGAATAAAATAATAGATTAATAATAGAATCTAATATTAATAGATGAGCATAATCTCGAATGAGCTTATTCCATTTTTCTTATAAAAGATTTGGTGTTCGTGTCTCGTCTAAGGAACAAAGAAACTGCACTAGTAATTATAAATGGTCACTATCAATATCCCGCCATAGTAGTAGTCTGCAGGCTTCGATTAAAACAATGCAACATATAGAAATGAAAATAATTCATTTGATTATTTATCATCTCCTTTTATTAATATCAACGAGCAAGAATAATAAAATAGTTACAACCATTGAACCATATATCAACCATGTTAATTGTTAGCTGTATCCATCTTACTATTTCGCATGAGTAGTGATGGAGAGCATGGAATTTCCTTGAGGATTGAGGAAAAGATTAAATTGGTATTTCAAATTTTAATTGATCTTCCAAATTTTCTTTAAATAAAATTAATCTTTAAATTTACTAACGTTAATCATGTTCCTTACTACCAAAGGCAACTGAAAATTTGAGATACCAATTTCATTTATTGAAAATCTGGGACCAATATGACCAAAGGGTAAAATTTGAAAACCCATCAATGTAACATTTACTACTCGAATCCGGTATTTAATTTCAATGTCACGGTGTTGAAAAAATTTCCTCACATGCTTCACATTGAAAGGGCCACTCTTAAATTTGGGTCACTTGTCCATTAATGTTTCACCTGTTCCACCTAAGAAACAAGGCTGCAATATAAGAAGGATCATACCAAGAATTAAATAAATTACATTCATATATTCTTTTATATATATTAAGCGATATTGCATAAAATAAATCTTGATTTGTTATATTTAAGATTAACTATAGTAATACTTTAGTGATTAATGAAAGTTAATAAATAAGTGATCATTCAAAATTAATAAATAACATTGATAAAAATGATCATCCAAAAAAATAAAAAGTGATCATCTAAAATTATATATTTATCTTAACTTTCTCATTCTCTTCCTTTAGAGTTTAGGTGGATCATAGTTAGTTTTCAAATGATTGACTCCCTAAACTTTTCTTATTTAAATTGATGTCTTTATCTTCTATAAAAACAACAAGGTTCTCTAGATTATTCTTAATTACTTAATTTTAAAGTTAGGTGTCATATTTTACAAAATTCAAAAGAAAGGCAAACAAATAACAAAGAAATCATCGTAGGCCACCAATGGAACTAAATTTCTTTGAGTAAGAAAAAGAAAAAAAAAAAAAAAATATTGTGTTCAAACGTCATGAGTTTGCTTTAGTTTTAATTATAAATGCACCGTCCCCAGATTTAGTTCAACTTCAACATCAAACATTCTCACACATTGATAAGAGACCACGTCGAAGCTGCTAATTTGATTGGTATTATTTGTTAAGAATGATGCTCTAACCTCAGCCACTCAGTTAGTGGTCAAAATCATTATGATAATAATGTCTCTTGCAAATTGCAAACCATGGAAAATGACTATTAACCATTTAGAAATATGATTAATGACCAAGTAAACAAACTGCAATCTGATCCAAGTCACATACCTTGCCAAGTGGCAAATTTAAAAATGCTTAGTGCAACAAACTTTGTTTGAAAAATGTGTTGCAAATAATGATGAAAAGTAACTAATTGTAGAGAAATCAATTCTCGTGTACACCCTAAATGAGGTTGAGCATGATTGCCGTAGGTCCCAACTCCCAAAAGATTAAGCAGAAGGAACTAATCTCTCATAATATGATGATAATCAAGTGTATTTTCCGCTAACAATTTTTCGAATCAAACTCCTCAATTAATCACGTTAAAAAAATGCTTCAATCACCCTTAAATTAAGATGGTGGAATCTATAAATAATAAAAGATATAAATTTAGAGATGATTAATCCATTATTTTATCACCTTACACATTCTTTTTCTTTAGAGATTTTTTTCCCCAATTTTTCATATGAAATAGCATTCTAGTCTTTTTAATTTTTTTTTCCCATTGGGTCTAATTCCTTTTCATTTTTTGGTATTGGATCTAATTCTTTGCCATATTAGCTGTAGACGGATTTGTGGACTTATATTTCCATGGTTTGTCTTTGGATGTAAGGCCACCAATATATGTTAAATCAGGCCCAACGGTGTTTCACATAACTTAATTGGACTAGGCCCTCGAACAGTTTGTTATTATTATTATTATTTTTGGTATTTGTTCAGCCTCTATTATATTTTTTTTTGGTGTCTAGCCTCTATATATTCATACATCTTAATACCCAAACAAAAACATATTCATACAAATTAAAAATGCTTGTTTGTTTCCCAAAAATATAACACGCTTGTTTATCCACGACAAAAAAAAAAAAAGCTCGTTCAACTTTAATCTGTAAAATTAGAAAAAAAATTGAAAATTGTACGAAATTATCTAAATCTCTCTCAAAATAAAGCAGGTTTTCAAGCAACATATAGTTTATTAAAAATGAAATTTTTTGAATTGGTTTAACTTAAAACCAAATCAAGTTGATTTGACTTTAAATGGTAGCTAGCTGATTAAAGACGAGGTTAGCCAAACTCTACACTTGTAGCATGACCCCAGCCCACTTCCACCATTGATCTTGGCAGAGGCCGATCCCTTGATCGACCTGAACCAATTGTTAGCCGACCTTTGGTTGATTCGTGTTGACCTTCGATCAATTGTATTGTCAAACTTATTCCAACAAAATAAGTCATATTTATAATATAATATTAAAATATAAAATATATATTAAAAAAAAGTTGAATAATACGTTCTGTTCTTATTCACCGAAAGAGGTCCTCTTCAAGTGCAAGTACCCGGTGAAGGCTTCAAAGAGGGTGGATTCCGGCGATCAAAGCTTAGAATGACGGGGGTGGATCTGCAAGGCCACTTCGACGCTCAAGTCAATAAAATGTATGAGAGAGAGTTAAGTATGACAGGGAGAGAAAAATATACCTTGACTTGAGATTAGTAAGTGTATTTCAAAGAGGGCGGATTCTGGCAATCAAAGCTTAGAATGACGGGGGTGGATCTGCAAGGCCACTTCGACGCTCAAGTCAATAAAATGTATGGGAGAGAGTTAAGTATGACAGGGAGAGAAAAACATACCTTGACTTAAGATTAGTAAGTGTATTTATGGGCCTTGACGATGGTTTGTTCAGCTTGTAAAGTTTGTTAAGATGAGGGAATCAAATCCCTGCTATTTCGATTTTTTGAGTTTGTGTAGTTGTAGATACTTAATCTGATCACTTAGTTTGTTGTAAATTTAATTTAAATTGTGAAGTTAGTTATATGGAATTCTTATCCTTTTAATTTAATCATGTGTCTATATCAAATAGCTGTTTGGGCTGGAGTTATGAATATTGGGATGAGTTGTGTTAGTTTGGAAACAGGCTAATTGATTGATAGAGTATATTATGAATTTATTGCAGATGGGCACATCATAGCCCCAAGCTTATTGGCCTGTTTTGATATCAAGTTGAGCTTTTATTGATTTTGGGTAAGTGTAACTCGGCCAAATAAAGTATTTAGCCCCCAAGCTCAAAGTGGATTAAAAAAGGGTAAAGGTTGAGGTGGAAATTTTATTTAATGGGCTGAAATTAGGAATATGTAGCTATTAGGCCCAAAAAGTTCCAGGCATTGTCATGAGTAAGGCGAGAAAAAACTGGAAAATAGTGTGAGTGGTTTTGAAATATATGATGTAGTGGAGAGAAACCATTGACATGATGGGTATTTAGTGAGACGGTTACTTTTAGTCATGTTTGTCGAGGTGCATGGTGAGACCGTTGGATTAAAGGTTTTTGTGTGAGTTGAGATTATCATCTAACGACCGGGGGTGTTGCTCATGAGGATAGTCTCTTAATGTGATTAAGGCTGTAGTGAGGGTATTTTCATTTTTGAAAATTAATCGTGTCTAAAGAAAAAGAGAGAAGAAACAAGAAATGAGTTCCAAAGGTTTGTCATTTTTCTTCTCACTCGTAGTTGCGTTCCTGCCTTTCTTTGTAGTGTGTTTTTCTTTCTTTGTTCAAACTCTGTTATGATGGTAAATATGGGTGATGTGGATGGGCGTTCGGGGGATTCTTATGATTGGGTGAAGGAGAATGTGTTAAGTGTCCCTTCCATGTTTGTTGATATGGAGGGTGTGAGGCGTTTGGGAGCACCGTCGTTATGGGTTCGAAATTGTAAGGATGTAAAGGTGGAGTTCCTGCAGTGTCCCTTCCATGTTTGTTGATATGGAGGGTGTGAGGCGTTTGGGAGCACCGTCGTTATGGGTTCGAAATTGTAAGGATGTAAAGGTGGAGTTCCTGCCGTGTTCTCCCTCTGAGAGGGTCTGTCACAAAGGGAAGAATGCAGGTTGGTTTTATATGTACACTTGTGTACTTGTGGAGATTGGCGTGAGGTTCCCATTCACCGAGTTTGAGTGTTCGGCGTTGAGGCAACTTAATTGTGTGCCAGCGCAAATCCACCCAAATTCTTGGGGTTTCATTCGGGCCTTTGAGGTCTTGATGGAGTATCTGGGGAAAAACCCTCTTTTGAGTTGTTTTTCTATCTGTTTCAGGCTAAGGGCGTGGATATGGGTGTGTGGATGACTGTTAGCTCTCACCAAGGTTGTACGGTGCTTTGTTTATTTAAGGCATCTTATAAGGATTTTAAGGGTTTTTATGTGAAAGTGAGGTCGGCCGAAGATAGTTATCCATTTTTCTTGGATGAGAACTTCTCAGAGAAGTTTCCGTTGTATTGGAATAAGAGTGAGGTTCAGTGTCTTGGCGTAGAGGAACTGTGTGAGAAAGATGCTGCTTTGAGTGAATTTCGGTTTGAAAATCTTAAGGGAGGTAAGATCTTACCATGTCTGTGTTGTTAAAGTGAGACAGCAATAGGGATGTGACGGGGCCCCCAAGACCGGTTCAGATTTCCTTAATTTAAAGAAAACAGGAACTCGTTGTAGATAGTTCCGAACCAGCTATGGGAACCTCGAGCAAATTTAGAAAAAAGTGTCACAGGATGCAACCAGTTAAAAAAATACCGAGCATTAAATTCGAGTCGGTCTCCCTAGGAATAAAAAACAGTGGTTTGCGTTTGGTTGTGAAAAGAGTTTGGGTTGCAATTGTTGTGGATTGAGAAAAGAGAGTAAAAAGCATAACAGCAATGACTAAAAAGTGCTTGGCCTTGGGTTGAAGTACTATGCATCCCTATGATCACTGTCAGTCCTAGTTTAGATGGTCTGTCACGTTGAGGAGTTATCCACTACTATCTAATGGTCGAGTGGTGAGATTAGCCCCTATCTGAATGTCCTAGGTATACACAATAACTAAAGACCAAGGTATTCGGTGAATTTGAATAACCCGTCAAATTCACGTCGTTAAGGTCTTCTCGTTATTGACAGGAACGTAGCATTAACGGCATCAGAACTAACCCCAGCTCCTCCCATCCGTGCCTTTAGGGATCAGTAGCTAAGATCATCCCACACTTCAACCCATGGCCAAGGCACAAGAATACTACTCCATACTAACAGTAATCATAATAACATAAATAAAACAGGCAGAATAACAGTACGACATGGTAAATGAAGCAGTAAAATTATATTGAAATAAAATGGATAGAGTAACAGTATATAAAACAGATAAATGAAAAGTAGTAAAATGTTTGGCCAGTGTGACTTACAAAAATGGAAAACCTAAAGCAACTAAAGAAATAAAAAAGGAGTGTATGAAGGGTTGTGTACTCCAAAGGGTGTGGTCTCCTCTATTTATAGGCATTGTCCAAGCTTGGGTGCGTATGCACCTCTGTCGCAAACTTGGGCATCACGTTTGGTGGGTGTGCACGCATTGAGCTTTTAGGGGCGTACGCACATAGATTGGTGGGTGGGTACGCACCACTTTTCCAATGCGTACGCACAGGCGTCAGAGTTGGCTTCCAAGCTTTTCTTCATGATTTCCTCGTTCCTTTCACCATTTTTAGCCACTTCTGTTCCGATTCTAGCCTATTTAACCTGAAACACTTGAACAAACAAATCAAGGCATCCAGCGAAATGAGAAACGGGTGAATTTATAGCAGAAAATTAGCTAAAGTAGCATATTTCCACAGTTTAAGTTCTAAGGAACAATTATTCATGAATGCGCTCGTTTCGCAGGTATTTAAGTGATTTGAGATTGATAAAATTGCTAATTAAAGCACAAAATAATCCATCTAAAATGGGTTTATCAGGATGCTTTAGGGAAGTATTTGGGTAAGTGGGATGATGGAGAATTGTCGTGTGAGTTCATTAGCTGTGTTGTTTATTGATTGAGTTATTGTTTCTTGACTTGTGTTTTAGAGACTAAAGTGCCGGATTGTAGAACCTCAGGATTGAAATCCTCTTTTAAGCAGAGTGCTGAGAAAGAGCTGTCAACCTTTCATGTTGTGAAGGTTGAACAGGGCAGTGAAGTGAATAAACCTTCAGAAAGAAGAAAATAGATTAGTATGAAAATGATGAAGAGCGAAGAGGCTTCTGGGAATAAGGTGATTGATTTGACCGAAGGGAGATGTTGTGGTAAGGAGGTAAGCTTGGAGGATGCTACCAAGTTTACAAAGAGTCAGAAAGAGCTGCATGGGTTCGATGGTGCAGAGGATTTAAGCTTAGTATGGTGTGAGCATTATCCATTTACTATTGTTGCTGATGAACATTTTCAGTCAAAGGCTAATTTGGACCTTTTGGGGAAAGTTGGCAAAGTAGATGTTGCGAGATACATGCAGGTAGTTTGTTGTTTATATGTTATTGGTTTCTTTGTTATGGGAGTGTAGTACTGACAGGTTTTGTTCTTTGGCAGGTTCAAGCTACTCGTTTCATGTGTATAACCCATGGGTTGGAGATTCAGGCCTTAGAGGAAGAGGCATTGCAGAAGAAAAAATTTGATTCTTTGCAGGAGACTATGGAGCTCGAAAGGAAGTTGAGGATTGCTGTGGAATAGATTGGTCTCAAGGAGAAAGAGATTGGGATGTTGAAGGGTGAAAGTGAAGATATGAGAAGTAAGGTGGGAAAGCTTAGCAAGGATAAGCAGGACTTGGAGGGTAGGGTTGTGGAATTGTGTGGGGAGAAGAAAGAGGCCGAATGAGTAGGAAAGATCACGACTTTGAGATGTTTGCCATGGCGTGGGAAAGGGCTAAAGCACATACAGAGCTGTTTGCCCTTGGTGTTAAATTTGACAAGATGGACCCTTTAAAGGTGGTTTATAAGGGAGGATTGATCAATGATGATCAAGCATCGGCCGAGGGCAATGATGATCACAATTCTGCTGAGTGATATCTTTTTAGTTGATTATTCTGGTGTATGTCTTTTGAACAATTTCTATTTTCAAGACTTTGTGTTGTTTTGGTATTGGATTCGGTATAGAATTTTAACTTTTGTTTTGCGAATATGCCAATTTTATAACTGCTTGGTAATTTGTTGGTTTGAATTGTTTGGATTTCTGTTGATATTGACTTAAGGTTTGGATTTTTCAATTTGATGATTACTGTAATTGATTGGTTTTGGAAATGAGTTCGGAGAAGTCTGTGGTGTTTGAGAAATGTAGTAAATTTGGTAGTAAACGGATCAGTAGGCTTTTAGTTTGCCAAGTATGAACTTAGTTGACATTGTATTTGTACCATAAGTAACTTAGGCAGAATGATAGAATGTCTAACGATTATAGGTCGGTATCCGAGTGTTGAGCTCGGGTTCGATAGATAGAAGTTTGTTTGAAATAGGTGAGTTGTATATATACGGTTTGGGCAAGTAGTGGAGTGAAGATAAATAATTTCAATTTGAACAAGTAGTAGAGTAAAGATAAAAGAGAACTCGTAAAGGAAAGTTACCACGATTATTGATAGAAATGGGTTGGAGCAGGGGTGGAATGCCTCATTAAAACCTCTAAGATCAAAACCCAGTGTAGTAAAAAACTAATGATTAGGAAAAAGAGTGTATCACCTTGTCTTGCCCTACTAACTAAAGTACAACTTTAAAGAAGAAATATTCCAAGTGCTAGGTATAAGGGTACCATCTAGTGTTTCCAATTTGTATGCTCCTTTGCGGAGTACTCCATGAACTCGGAATGGACCTTCCCAGGTTGGTGCAAGCTTGCCTTGGCCTGGTGGTTTGTGGACTTCTTCTGTTTTGCGCAGGACGAGGTCACCTTTGTTGAATTACCTTGGCCGGACACTTTTGTTATACTATCGAGCTGAAAGCTTCTTGATTGCGAGTTGTTGGATGGTTGCAAGGTGTTGATCTTCATCTATGGTGTCGAGCTCATTTCTTTGATTTTCTGAGTTGGTGTCTTCATTGTAATTTGTTATTATGAGAGATCCTTGTGAGACCTCGACTGGAAGCATGGCGTCTTGACCATATGTTAGTCTAAAGGGGGTCTCCATGGTTGAGCTGTGGGGTGTTGTGTTGTAACCCCATAGTGTTTCTAGAATGAGCTTGGCCCAATGTCCTTTGGCGTCGTCGAGCTTCTTTTTGAGAGCTTGGAAGATGACTTTATTTGCTGCTTCTGCAAGCCCATTAGTTTGAGGATACTCTACAGAAGAAAGATGGTGTTTAATCCTGAAATTACTCAATAGTTGAGTGAAGTTAGAATCAATAAATTGTCTTCCATTACCAGTTACAATCTCAAAAGGGATACCAAATCTGCATATGATGAACTTCCAAACAAAAGATGTTGTCTTTTCAGCAGTTATGCGAGATAGAGGTTGTGCCTCTATCCATTTAGTGAAGTAATCAATAGCAAAAAGTAGAAATTTAACTTGGCCAGGGGCGAAAGAAAATGGTCCGAGAATATCTAGCCCCTACTTACTAAAGGGCAAGCTTACCTTCAAGCTATGTAATAGCTCATGCTTCATTGTTGGCCAGTAGTATCCGGGTCTGAGTAGTTTGGAGATAAGGCTTCGTCCTCCAATGTGAGTGCCACAGACTCCTTCATGCACTTCTACCATGCCCATGTTGGCCTCTTCTGTGGAGAGGCATTTCAGCAGAAGTATTGAGAATCCTCTTTTGTATAGGTTGTCACCGACTAGGGTGAACATGCTAGCCCTTCTTTTAAAGAGCTTGGAGTCTTTGTTCTCTTTAGGTAGAGTGCCGTCTTGGAGGTATCTAATGTAATCCATTCTCCAATCTGCGTCTTGTTTCTCAATGCTCAAAATAGAGGTTAGTTCTACACTAGGGTGTTCTAGCGTAAGTTGTGATAAGCTTGGAACATTGTTTTTGTTCCTGGTAGTTGCTAACTTTGATAAGACATCAGCTCAGGAGTTTTCCTCTCTAGGGGATGTGTTGGATTTCAAAGTGTTCGAATTTTGAAATTAACTTTTGAGTTATTTGTAAGTACTTATCCAACAAGACATCCTTAGTTTGAAAAACTGCATTTACTTGTTGAACTACTAGGAGGGAATCACAGTGAACAGTTATATGCTTAATTGATAAGTCTATTGCAAATCTAAGTTCTGATATGAGTACCTCATAATCAGTTTGGTTATTGCTTGCAAAAAAGGAAAATCTAAGAGATTGTTTAAAAGCATTCAGATTACCACCATTGAGAATGATACCTGCGCCCGAGCCTTGGGGGTTTGAGGCTCTATCTACATGGAGAGTCCATGAGAGCTCGGACGTTGAGTTTCCTGGGTTGGAGAGCTCAACCACGAAGTCTGCTAATGCTTGGGATTTGATTGAGTTTCTTGCTTGGTATTGGAGGTCAAAATCAGAGCTCAATTGACCACTTGATTAATCTGCCAGCTAGGTCTGGTTTCGTCAACACTTATCTAAGTGGTTGGTCTGTATGAATTATGATGGTGTGGCTTCGAAAATAATGTCGTAGACATCTTGCTGTGACTATGAGTGCTAGTGCTAGCTTCTCCATTGTTGGATATCGGAGCTCTGCTCCTTGTAAGAGTTTGCTTACAAAATATATTGGTTGTTGTTCCTTTCTTGTTTCTGAGACAAAGACTGAACAAATAGCATAGTTGGTAACCGATAAATATAGAAATAAAGGTTTACCGAGTTCTGGCTTATGGATAATTGGTGGGGAAGAAAGTATCTTCTTCAACTCTTGAAATTCAGTTTCACAGTGTTTGGTCCAATTGAAGGTGGTCTCTTTCCGAAGAGCACGGAAGAAGTGATAGGAGCAGTGAACCACTCGAGGGAGGAATCTGGAGAGTGCAGCTATTCTGCCTTTGAGTTGTTGTACTTCTTTGATATTCTGAAGACTCCTCATGTCAATGATTGCTTGGCACTTCTCAGGGTTGGCCTCAATTCCTCGGCTTGTTAAGATGAAACTGAGGAATTTGCCTCCTTGAACTCCAAATGCACATTTTTTGGATTGAGCTTCATGTTATATTGCTGCGTTTGGTTTATGAGACTGAGACTGGGAGACTGGAACTCAGTATTGTGTTTGTTGGACAGGGACTAGAACTAAAATTTCAGTCCCAGTATCCAAATTCCAATATTTTCAGTACCTCCAATTCGAATGAACTGGGGACTGGAGACTGAGACTGAAATTTTAATAAATTTTCCTTCCATCTATACCCTCATGTAATTAATCAAATGCCAACCTTACCCCTCTCAATTGAAATTAGGTTCCCTTCTCACTTCACACACTGCGTTCTCCTCTTCACGCAGCCACGAAGCAGCAACAACGTGAGGCTGAGTCAGAGTAGCAGCTGGATTAGGTCGTCTGAAGAGGTTTTTCCGGCGCCGGAGAGGATGATTGTTGACGGCACTTGCTTGACTGAGGTATGCCCTTCCATTATAATCCTTGTTGCTGAGTTATTTTCTTCTCTATTCTTATTGAAGTTCAATAGTTCATAAGAAATACTCTCCTCTCCTTCCTGATCGTTTCCTCTTGATTTGGTTGTCAAATCCTTTTGGTGTGTGTACGTCATTTCGTACTGGATCTGTATTATGTTTGTTTAAGTGAGCAATTTTTCATTGTTATTTCCTATTGTGTAAACAAGATTTTGCTTGATGAGTCTTTACAAAACGAAAATTCCAGTAATTTGTTATATTGCCTCAAATATCAAACCTGTGTTCCAATGAAAATTATTTTTTAATTTTTTATCACTTTTGTTCAAAGATAGTTATTTTGTTTTATTGCCTCAAAGATTAAACTTGTGTTCCAATGAAAATTATTTTTGAATTTGATTCTTCGTGCCACTGCAGCAAGCAGAATCTGGTGGCTTTCTGCACTTTATGCCGCTTTTGTTCATAGATAGTTATTTTTGTTCATTTCGTGCAGTTTGTGTGTGCAAGAGATTCTGAACTTGATAGTTTGTGTGTGCAACTAATTTTAAACTTGCTGGTTTGTGTTTTAGCAGAATTAGAACTTGGTAGTTTGTGTTTTATTAGAATTCTGCATATCCCTAGTTTCTGAGTGCAAGAGAATTTGAACTTGATAGTTTGTGTGTGCAAGGAATTCTAAACTTGCTGTTTATGTTTTAGTAGAATTCTGCATATTCCTAATTTGTGTGTGTAACGAATTCTGAACTTTGATAAACTGTGGTTGCAGTGAATTCTAAACTTGCTGCTGTTGCAATCTATATATTACAAGAATCTCAGTAGTTTCTAATTTTTAGTTGGCTGAAATGTTAAAATGCTAAATTTCTATGAATTATGAATACCTGTTAACTTTGGATAAGTGAATACCTAGTTTGATTTCTTATTTTTAAATTGACCCATCTCCTGTTCTGTTTTGGGAAAAGGCAAAAGGGAAAGGATTCAATTGGGTAATGCTATTTGAACAAGTGGTTTTGGCCAACCAAGTGCAACCAAGTGGTTTATTTCTATGCTAAATAGAATATTATTTCGGTGTCAAATAGTATAAAAAAGTGCACCTAAATAAAATTCTATTTGACACCGAAATTATCTTCTATTTAGCATAGAAATAAATCACTTGGTTATACTTGGTTGGCGAAAACCACTTGTTCACGTAGAATTATTGCATTTGAAAGCCAAAAAATATAAATAACTAAAATAGCAATGTCTGGCTCATAATTGACTAAAGGCTTATTTACACACTTATATGCTATTTTATAGCAGAAACCATATCTGCATGCAAAGAAGCATAAGTGTCAATTGAGTATGCCATGTAAAATCACATTTTTTTATCAAATTGATTTTGCAGGGTTCTATGTTATCTGTGTGTATATTTTGCTTCTAGTTTATGTTGCTAAATTCTAAGTATTTAGTCTATCAAATATTTTGTTTTTTTGATTTGTATCATCTGTCTTGGTACAATGCTAATTCTAATGAAAGAATGCCATTGGTTACCAGGTAACAACGGAAAGAAGGAATCCAGAACTAATTTCAAGTATGACAGATTTTGCACCATGCAAGCTTCTAATTGCATTTTGAGCTAACTCCAATAGTTGAAGCTTAGTCATTGCTTCAACGTGGATTTTCTTTTGAAGAACATACTTAATTAAAAGGAGTAGTAGTTCAGGTTTACGAATAGTAGTTCAGGTTTAGGTGGTTAGTTAAAGGTAAAATTAAATAGTAGACTTTCAATGTATCTCATGTTCTACTTCCCAAATTCGTTTGACTTTCAACAGAATGAATACAAATGATTTCAATTTATTTTGTGTTGTCAGACTTTCAATGTATCTCATGTTTTATTTCCCGTGAACTCCTAAGTTATAGTTTGCAAGACATGGAATCTTATAATGTTATTTAAAAATAAGTGATGAAATAGTATATCCTGTCAAGTGTTATGCATATACTAATATTCAAATATAACATGAGGTGGGTTATTATCAATGAACTTCATTGTATATTAATTATTCAACCATGTCACTAATTAAAAACCTTTCTATAACTTCTTCCTGTCTATAGATCTTCTTATAACTTCTTCCTGTTTATAGATCTTGTTTATTGATCTTCTGGGTTATACTAATTACTCAAATGGACAATAGCATATTTCCAGAGCCATCTAAGTTTGGTGACTCAAATGTACCATTTTTCACAGCTCATAATCTACTCATGTCCAACAAGATAACTACCAATGTAGCTATATCAATGATACAAAGGCAATCAATTTGTATATATTTACATGTTCAAATTTAGCTACAAACTATGTATAAAGATAATCATAATCCATAATACATGAACTTTCTGATACAAAACTATTTACAATGTTGAATTGTTGATAACTTCTTATTTCAACATGTGTACAACCAATATCAATAATTCATCTAGCGTGTACTAAATGATCTGAAATCTAAAAGGAGAAAATATCTCGAAAAAGAATCATCCCATGGAGTGATGATGAGTGATGACTCATAGTACAGTAGTATTCAGGTCTGTAGTACTTTGGGGGAAGAGACGAACATCTTTCATTCATAAGAGAATACGATTCCATGTTGTTGTTTCCCGAAAGTTCCATTTGATACTTTTCTTTGATCTGACTAACAAGTTCCGGAAGTTCCATATGCACTTGGTCAAGAAACTACTAAAAACAAGTTTTTCAGTAGCAGTTGTTGTGCTAATAAGTGCATATGCATATCCTGTTTTCAGAAAGAAATATTAAAGTAAAAAGGAATGAAAGATTGCCATAACAAATATATATAGACAGCTGGTTTATATGAGGTTTCTTAGCTTATTCTTCACTACTTAACCATATATGTATATAAATAACAAACAACAAACATGTCAAAATCTTAATTTAATCTTCATATATACTGAATTGAGTGTTTATTTTTTTTAAAGGCTCATTCTATTGACAGAGCAACTAGTCTATATTATGGAAGCACTTTCAATGCAGCAAAATTGTCAACAACTAAACGTTTACATGAAGTAATAGATGGGATAACTACTCTTTTAATCACAAAGATTTGTGGTCAAAATCAATTTGATTACAATTCTTTTTTTATTA
>JASCZI010121060.1:26933-43064 GCA_036250425.1 Stylosanthes scabra | reverse complement strand
TTTTTAAAATTTTGCCCCTACATTAATTTAAAAAAAAAAAAAAAAAAAAAAAAAACAAACAGGGTATTGGGGCCCCTTCTTCCCTAAAACACCAAGAACCCAATAGCTCACCGTCAACACCAAAAACATCATCCATTGCTAACAACAATCAAAAGCAACACATGAACAAAAATTTCATAGCTAACATTAGCACCAAATTTAAGCCAACAACAATTATTTAAGAAAAATAAAAAATTTAATACATAATAGGATCTAAACTAAAAATAAAATAAAATAAGAAGAAGAAGCAGAACATGGAACAGAGGAACAGAGGCAAGGAGGAGAGCAAAACGAAGAGGAACAGCCAGCCCTGGGGTACGTGGCTGCCATCATCATCGCGTCCACCTGCCTTCCCTCTACCGGTGCAGCTGTCTCTGCCGATGTCAACTCTTGCACGGTCGAGCAAGTCCCCGAAACTGGGTCTACTGTTGACTGGTGTAGAAGTCTTGAACTCTTCCCAGAAATAGTGCGAAAGATGGATAAGAAGCCATTAAAGATTTGTTTGAAAGCTACTACTATCCAAGAGCTTCCAGATTCCTCTATTGATCTTGTAGGACTTTTAAAATTAAAAGTCATTAAAGTCTTGAACTCCTCCCCAAGTAGCTTATTTACGCTGACAAATTTTGTCCCATTAAAAGTTGGAGGGTGCCCTCAACTTGGTGGATTATTTGCAAGGTTCAGAGAAAGCCCACCTTTCAACTCCTGCTGAGTGTCGTCTTCCAAGTAATTTAGGAACTCTGTGTGTTGAGTGTGTGGGGATGGGTAAATTTGGGTATTTAGAATTAGGGTTGAGTAAAATTGAAATTGAAAGGGTAAAACAGTCATTTTGGTATTTTTAAAAGAAATTGAAACCTTAATGACGATTTTGACAATAAAAAAAGGATTGTAACTAAATTGATTTTGATCCCAAACTTTTGTGATTAAAAGAATAATTATTCCAGCAATAGATTCATCAACAATCCAATCAAGCAGTTTGTGCACAAAATTAGTGTTCAAATTCAATCAATTTTAACAAATTTCAATCCAATTTCAGGCAATTAAAATAAACAAATTCAACCAACTTCAATCAATTAATTTCTAATCTAACTGTTGCAGTGAAGATCTGCTATGGTTCAATGCAAACCTGACGGTGGGGGCGCCGTTGAGGTGACAGTGGATGCGCCGACGAAGGCGAAGCAACCCGAAGCATGAACTAGGTGCATCGACGAAGACCGTGTGCCGAAGATGAAGACGACGACGAAGCTTCAGATCAGGAGTATCAGATTGAAGATGAAACCGAAACTGGAAGACGACGACGAAGATGAATACGAAGACCGTATGTTGAAGATGAAAGACAACGACGCCGACGACGTTGAACGTGTGCGCCATGGAGATGCGCCGGTGGCACAATCTCAACCCATGTAGGGTTCGGGACTCAGAATGGGGGCTCAATGAAGGAACAATGGTTTTGTGAAAAATCAGGGATATCTTAGTCAATTCCATATTTTAAGCCTCTATATTTTTCTTGAATCAAACATGATACTAAGACACAACTCATTTTAGTACACCCTAAACCAAACACAATACACAAACTAACTTTAGTCTCAGTCTCCCAGTCTCAATCCCTCAATCTCAGTCTCTCAGTCTCAGTCTCATTTCCAAATGCAGCATAATTGATTGAAGATCTCTTCGAGGTCTTCCTTATGAGCATGGTCGTGTGGTGTTTTTGCTACCATGTCATCTACATAGGCTTCCATGTTTCGGCCGATTTGTTGGGCAAAGACTTTGTCCATTAGCCGTTGGTAGGTTGCACCTGCATTTTTAAGTCCGAAAGGCATAACCTTATAATATAAGTTCCCATTGTTAGTAATAAAAGCAGTCTTATTTTGGTCAGAAGGGTACACCATGATTTGGTTATAACTAGAGTAAGCATCCATAAAAGAAAGAATATTGAAACCAGAAGTGTTATCTACCAACTTATCTATGCATGGGAGAGGATATGCGTCTTTTGGACAGGCTCTGTTCAAATCGGTGAAGTCGACGCACATCCTCAACTTACCATTGTATTTCTTTACCATGACACATTTGATAACCAAGTACTGAATCTGACTTCTTTGACGAAGCCTGCTTTGAGTAGCTTTTCTATTTTTCTTGTGAGGCTCTTTGCTTGTAATGTTCAAGATGTCTCTTTTTCTAGGCAACAGGTCGAACTGCTGGGTTGATGGCTAGTTTATGACATATGACCTCGGGGTCAATGCCGGGCATGTCAGTTGGGCTCCATGCGAAGAGGTTAGTGTTGTTTTGTAGCAATTGTATGAGGTTGGCTTTGTCCTTGGCCTACAAAGTTGTTCCAATGAAAGTGAACTTTTCTGGGTTTGAAGTCAGAGGTATTTTCTCCAAGTGCTCAGTTGGTGTAGGTCTGTCATCAATATCGGTCCTTGGATCGAGCTCAGCCAAGGGGGTAAGCATTCAGCATTGTAGACTGTAGCAACTTGACGTTCTTTGGGTTCCATTCTAAGTGGGTTCAGACTGGCATTGTAACATCGTCGTGCCTCTTTGTGGTCAGCATAGACTGTAGCAATAGTTCCATCCTACATGCAAAACTTAACACAAAGGTGGAGAGTGAAGACAATAGCATGGAAAGCATTTAAAGAGGTTCTGTCAAATATCATGTTATAAGGGCTAAAACAATCAACTGCTAAATATTGAATATCTAAAGTTTTGGAGTCAGGAAAGTCACCGAGTGTGGTTTTTAACCACACATAACCGAGTATGGGTACTGGTTCTCCAGATAAGCCAACGAGTTCGCCGATGGATGGTTGGAGGAATTTCTCACTTAGCTTCATTTTCTGGAAAGTTGCATAAAAGAGCACATCTGCTCTGCTTCCTGGGTCAAGGAGTACTTTTCTGACCAAGGGATCTCCAACCTGGAAGGAAATGACTACTGGGTTGTCGAGGTTCATGGTGGGGGATTTGAGGTCTGATTGTTCAAAAGTGATCTGGGGATCTCTTTGTGTTAAGTTGGTGGTTAGAACTCAACACCTTCCACGCTAAGCATACCTCGATAGGATCTCTTTCGGGCTAAGTTGGTGGACCCCCACCTGCAAAACCACCTGAAATGTAATTGATTTCACAACGAGGGGCTTCCCCCGTTACCTTTTTGCCTTTATCTATGTTAGATGAGCTGTCTTTATTGGTTTTGAAAATGTGTCCATCAATGTACTTGTCGAGGTGTCCTTGTCGAGCTAGGCGCTCTAGCAAGTCATTGGTTATGACACAGTCTTCAGTGTTGTGACCGTGTTTTTTTATGGAAAGTGCAGTATTTTGATCTGTCTGCGTTCTTTTGGTCTTTGTAGTTTCCAACGTTCTTGGGTAGTTCCATGAGTTTCAAACTGAGGATTTCTTTGATGATGTCTTCTTTCTTGGTGTTGAATTATGTGTACTCTTTCAAACCTAGGAGTTGGTTGAAAACTCTTTTTGGAATCTCGATTGTTGCTATTTGAGTGCTACTTGTTTCACCTGTTGTCATTTTTGTTGTTGTTGGGCTTTTTTGAATCCCTTGCTTGGCAAAGCTCCTCTATCTCCATCTGTCCTCATGCCTTTTCTTTGAATTCGGCCAAGGTCTTTGGTTTGTTGACGGCTATGGTCTCTTGGAATTTGCCCGGCCTAAGCCCACTTTTTATAGCATGGAGGTGGACGGCAGCGCTGAGATTTGGGATTTCCATGGCCACTTTGGTGAGCCTGGTGATGTAGTCAGCAAGACTCTCGTGTTGTCCCTACTTGTTAGTGCTCAAGTAATCAGAGTCATGCATGTAGATGATAGAGGCTGCAAAGTGATTTGTGAAGAGACCTGAAAGCTGAGCAAAAGAGGGTATAGAACCTGTAGATAAAGAGGAAAACCAAAGTAAAGCAGCACTATCTAAGAAACTTGGGAAAACACGACAGAGAATAGGGTCAAAGGCACCGTTCAAGAGCATCATGCTCCTGAATTTTGTGACATGAACTTTCGGGTCTCCGATCCCATCATAAGCTTTCAAAGTAATTGGCAGGGTGAAATTTGATGCCATTCGGTAGGCCATAATCTCATCAGAGAAAAAATTGCCATTGTCGGCGGGTCTGGCACAGCGGGCAGTGGCTGTGTCCGATACGTGAGTTGTTGTCCTCACGATTTGACTGCCATGGTCATAATCAGAGCTTGGGATGCCATCTGAGTTTGGGATGTTGTCGACGTCATAACCTCATCCGTTTCCATCTCCGCCTCTGTCACCTCCCCCATTGCCATTTTCGTGAGCTCCTTCGTTGCCGTTTTGGCTGTCACGAAGTTGCTAAAGTTTAGCTTGGAGTGTGTTGACTAAGGCAAAGAGTTCTTCGACAGAGGGGGTTTGTCGTTGGTCAGCCATTCCTACAAAAACAAGCAGAAACAAAGAGAAATGTGGGAAAACAAGCAGAAACAAAGAGAAAGGTGGGAAAAAAGACTCGGCCCCACGGTGGGAGCCAATGTTTTGTTCTTATTCACCGGAAAGAAGTCATCTTAAAGTGCAAGTACCCTGCGAAGGCTTCAAAGTGGGCGGATTCCGACGACCAAAGCTTGGAACGACGGGGGGTGGACCTGCAAGGCCACTCCAACGCTCAAGTCAATAAAATGTATGAGAGAGAGTTAAGTACGAGAGAGAGAAAAAACATACCTTGACTTGAGATTAGTAAGTGTATTTATAGGCCTTGAGGATAGCTTGTTCAGCTTGTAAAGTTTGTTAAGATGAGGGAATTAAATCCCTGCTATTTCGGGATTTTGAGTTTGTGCAGTTGTAGATACTTAATCTGATCACTTAGTTTGTTGTAGATTTAATTTAAATTGTGAAGTTAGTTACAAGGGATTCTTATCCTTTTAATTTTTTTTGGACAAGTGTTGGAAGACCCAACCCGGCTCGGTCCCCAAACCCACCCCCAACAGAAACAACCAATCCCCAATTCTCAAGACTCACATACTCTGAATCATATCCCTAACAATTACCCAACCTTCAAACACATTCCAACAAGCTATCAATGCACCACTCCATTACTATCCACAACAACTATATCTTCAATCTACACAAACAGAGAGACAAGGACTCATACAACCAACACTAAAAGGATACACAAACTCTATGACCACACACCCAACACTCACACGATAACACTACGCAGAAAGGTACAAGACACTCTAACTCCTATTATTTAAATGTCTTTGAGCAATATTAGCCTCCAAACTAATGATGTTTCTAATTGAGGTAGGTTGGTTCCAAATCCAAGATGGGGACAGAGCACCAGCTGATACTTGCTTATCAACCTCGTGAGCCAGGCAGTTTGCTTCTCTTGGAATCCATATAAAGCCCTTCTCAGGTATGTCTCTACTATAATCCCAAATATGCTCCAAAATGGCATCTATTTATGCAATTGATGAACTAGATTTGATAGATTGAATGAGGTTCTGGCAATCAGATTCGAAGATCACTTTGTTTATTTGAAAATTTCTTGCCATAATTACAACTTCCCTCATCACTAAAGCCTCAGCAGCTAGAGGAGATGTGCACAACTGGTTCTTTGTTAGGGTTGTCAACAAATTCCCAAAGCTATCTCTGCAAACCATTGCTCCTGTACCTTTGCAAGATGAACCAGAGAAGAATGCATCAACATTATATTTCGTCTACCCTAACGGGGGTGGATTCCAGGTAGCACCTCTCTGTATTATTCTGTTCTATTTCTCCATGATTTCTTGTTTATAGGTTTCTGCAATATAATCGCTTTTTAAAGATATGGCTTTGATTATTGTTAGGTTAGGATTTGGGATTAACTTTTTATGATAAGCTCTGTTTCTTTCTTTCCAAATCTCCCAAATCAAATAACTAAGCTTCCTGTAGAATAGCTTATAATCAAAGCCACAAAGCCACATATTCTTTTAAACATGTCAAGAGTTTCTAAAAACCAACTACTGAATAATTTTAAGCTTCTTGGATTAGGACAGTATTGGATTTGAGATTCAAACCAAACCACCCTAGTCCAAGAGCATAATAATAAACAATGTTTAGTAGTTTCAGGTTCATTTTTGCATATAAGGCATAAATCAGATTTTGAAATTTTTTTCAAAAAAAGATTTTCAAGAACCGGGATTATATTATGAGCAGCTTTCCATAAGAAAATCTTGATTTTCCCCAGTATATTTAAACCCCAAAAATTATTATTTATGTTTCTATCTTGCATTTCTCTTCTTAAAACATTGTAGCCAAATCTAATAGTATAACTCTCATTTTGATTATAGTCCCAAAGGAACTTATCCTCCTTCTTGGTTGATTTGATTGGGGTTTCTGGAAATAAGCTCAGCAACATTTTTATCAAAAAACTCATTAATTTTATAAGTATTCCATTCACTTTCACTATTTATAAGATCTTTAACATTTAAAACCCCCTCTTTTTTCAAAACAATATCCTTTTTATAGCCTATAATCCAATTATCTTTACAAATAAAAATCTCAGAACCACTACCTATTGACCATCTACCATACTTTCTCAAAACATTTCTTCCATCAATTAAATTTTTCCAGATCCAAGATGAATTATTTCCCTTACAAGCATCCCAAAAAGATGAATTTTTGAAATACTTTGCTTTCAAAATCTTAACCCAGAGAGCCTCTAGGTTGTTTATCACTCTCCAAGCTTGTTTTGTCAAAAAAGTCAAATTTTGGTTGTGAAAATCTTTAAAGCTAATACCACCCTCCCTTTTTTCCTTGCTGATTTTCTCCTAACTTAACCAATGAATACCTCTTTCTTTACCATTATTAGCCCACCAAAATTTTGCAATTTTACCACTGATTTTATTACAAAAAATTTTTGGGAACTTTAAGATATTCATGGCATAAGAAGAAATAGCTTGGATGACTGATTTTATAAGAGTTTCTTTCCCAGATTAATTTAAAAGCTTGTTTTTCCAGCCACTAATTGCGTCATCAATTTTTTCTTCAATCCAATGCAGAGCTTTATTTTTCGAAGCCCCCCAATTGCTCGGTAAACTTAAATATTTACTTGGGTGATCCCAAGAAGGCATTCCCAAAATATCTTCCACCATAACCCTAGTGTTTATAGGATCATTCCTACCAAAAATTAAACTTGATTTACCCACATTTAATTTTTGATCCGTAACTTCTGTATATTTGTTCAGAATCATGAGAATTTGATACACTTCCTCTTCTTCAACTTTTGAAAAAATAATACAATCATCAGCAAAAAGATGATGGGTAATCTCAGGTGCATCAGGACTAACCCTAACCCCTGAGATTCTCCCATTTTCTTTAGCTTCATTCATCAAAATGGTGTACATTTCTGCCATGATTATGAACAAATATGGAGATAACGGGTCCCCTTGCCTTAAGCCCTTCTTAGGGCAAAACAGATTTGATAAGTTGCCATTAATCTTGATTCTGAAGCTCACTTTAGTCACACATTCCATAATCAATTTAACCGTGTGCTTGTTCATGCCAAAAGCAATAAGGATTGCTTCCAAAAACCTCCAATTTACCCGGTCATAAGCTTTGTTCATGACGATTTTAATTGCAAGGTTATTGGAAACTTCCCTACCATTTTTGCCAATACTATGGAACATTTCTTAGACAATGATTATGTTATCTTGAATTAATCTTTGTCCAGCAAATGCACTTTGTATTGGTGAAATTAATAATTTTTTTCAATCTTAAAACAATCACCCTTGAGACTATTTTGTAAATATAGTTGCAACAGCTGATAGGTCTCAAGTGGTTAAAAGATTCTGGGTTATTTATTTTTGGTATTAAGAATAAAGTAGTTTCACAAATGTTAGGTGGCAGATTTCCTTCTTTAAAGAATAATTTGATAGCATCACATACCTCATCACCCACCACATCCCAATGCTTTTGATAGAACATGCCATTCATTCCATCTGGTCTAGGAGCTTTCAATTTGTCCATACTAAAAGTTACATGTTTGATTTTCTCATTTGTGACTTCCTTTAGCAACTCTTCATTCATTTCTTCAGTGATTCTTTTTCTGCACTTTCCTAATACAGTCCTCAAAATTAACATTAGTATCGTTTATAAATAGCTTTTTGAAATAATTTTCAGCACACTTTAATACTTTATCTTCAGAATTTACCCAGCAACCATTCTCATCCTTTATTCTCAAAATTCTGCTTTTGTCTCTCTTTTGGAGAATTGCTGCATGAAAAAACTTTGTATTTTTATCACCAAACTAAAGCCATTTAATGCGTGATCTTTGCCCCAAAACAATTCCTCTTGTTTCCAAAGGTTTTTAATGATATCTTTGATTTCAAGAATTTTCTTGTGATTTTCAAAAGAAAGATCTTCATTCTGTAAATCTTCCAATTTTTTTTGTTTTTTTCAATTTCCTCATTTGCCTTTCTAAAAGTATTTCTGCTCCATCTGTTCAAGGCCCCTTTACAATTATTCATTTTTTTATTTATAATACCTCACTTACTTTTCGCTCTAGTTTCATTTGTTTTCCAATTGTTTTTTATAATATTAGCACATTCCATTTGCTCCTCCCAATTTGCTCCTCCCAATAAGCTTTGTATTTGAAAGTTTTATTCCTTTGGCCCTTTAGTTCTATATCAAGAATCAAAGGACAATGATATGAGCTTATGGTTGGGAGGGCATACAAAACAGCATGTGGAAAAGCTTTCCTCCACTCCCAATTTACAAAACATCTATCTAATCTTTCCTTGGTTATAAATCTATTTCTAGGATTACTAAACCAAGTAAATTTATTACCTTTTAGGTCAAGATCCATTAAATTATTATCATCCACAAAAGTTCTAAACGTTTGTACCTGTGATTAGGGGTGTGCAAAAAAACTGGTTAGACTAAACTGAATTGAAACTATTTGAAAAAAATTGATTTTTCAAGTAAAATAACCAAACTGAAACTACAGCTTTTTTATAAAAACCAGTTTATTTAAAACCAGTTTTTATAGTTCAGTTTGGTTTAAAACCAAAAAAACTGGTTCTCAATTTAAATGATTTATTACTACCATTACCAAAAAGTGGCTAATTTTTATTCTTTTTTGATGAAAAAGTAGAACTTGTCCAGTACTATAATTCAAAAAATGGATTCAGTAAATAGATATCGTATCACTTTGAAAGAATGCCAATTAAAATGTCATTTGGAAAACTCATTAAATGCAGATTTAATATTATTATTATTTTAATGTTATATATGTGTTTGGATTGGGGTTTGTCAAACTGAATTTTGAATAAACTGAATTTTACAGAATTGATTTTGAGTAAAATTAGTTTGTGCCAACATGATTTATGTTGACAATCTTATGCCAAAATTGATAAATAATTACTATAAAAGACATGACATTAAACTATAATGTTATCTTTTCAAGTATGTTTATTTCTTTTCAATATATTTTTATTTTATATTTTCAGTAAACTATTATTATTATTATTATTATTATTATTATTATTATTATTATTATTATTATTATTATTATTATTATTATTTTGTTTAATTTGCTCCATCCAATAGGATCAATAAATCATATTATAAAAAAGATAACAGTAATAAATATAATACACAAGAACCACAATTATAAAAGTGTACAATATGAAACAACTTTTTTTCAATCCAATGAGCCAAAATTTAAATATTCAGCTTATTTTTCAATTTCAGCTTCTATCCAATTTGTAAATTTTTTTCACAAACAATCAAATTCCAGGATTTTAAAAATTGAAAGATAAAAGGAGAGGGAGTGAGAGAAAAAGAGAGAGGGGAGGACAAGAGAGAGTGATTTTTTACATGATAAAAATTAATTTTATATAATAAAACTGGTTTTATATATGAAAAATTAGTTTTAGCTTAAAAACCAGTTTAAACTGATGCACTATATTATAAACTGATTTGAAAACAGTTTGATTCAGTTTCTAAACCATTTAAAACAATTTGGTTCAGTTTCAGTTCAGTTTGGGTAAACATTGAACCACGAACACCCCTACCTGTGATGCTGGTTTCGGGTGCAGGCCAACCTTTTCTTCTAGTGTAAGGATGTCATTGAAGTCTCCAATTATAATCCTTGGTAAGTTCTGTGCATCCATGCTTCTTGAAAGAGATTCCCATTGCTTATTTCTCTTGGCTGCATCTGGATTTCCATAAACAAAGATAGCATCACAGTTCGTACTATTAGCTTTATTACTAATACTAGCTTTTATATAGTTAAAGTCTCAGGCATAAACATTAATATTAATGTTTTCCTTCCACAAAAGACAGTCCCCCGGAAAGTCCCCGTGGGTCTACACAAAACATATAATTATATCCTAGGTTTTTACATATTTTTTTACATTTCATGCTACTAGCTCTAGTTTCATTTAGGAACAAAAGGGACGGCTTGAGTTTACTAATAATATCCTAATTTCAAGAATTGTTGCGGGTGCCGCCAACCCCGACAATTCCAACTCAAAATAATCATGGCTTCAGGTGGGGCTTGTATAGGCCCAACTCCTCAACCATAACATTTTGGACAATCTCATCCCTCTTCTTAGCACTATCCTCTGCCTCTTGGTACTGCTCTTGGCTGCTCCTCTTCTCATTTCTTTGTTTTTAGTTGTCATCTTGTCTTTTTCTCTTCAAAATCAAGACTGTCTCCATATACAGAGCTAGTTCTTTCCATTGCTCCTGATTTAGTTCTGGTTGTGTCCATTCATGCTTCTTTTCTAATTCATCCCCAGAATCCTCAGGCATCTCAACGAAATACATCGCTTTTGGCTTGGCTCTGTACTTGTTCACCTTGGCCTCCTCCATCCTTGTATCATATACCATCAGTTCCTTTCCATATTCTCGTTCTCCTCCAAGTTTACTATCTTCGCTCATTTCATGCTCATCAGGAAGTTGGCAATGCATATTCCCGTCTTCATTTTCTTGTATCCCAATCTGCATCTCCTGTTTTTCCTCATTGCCTCCAATCTCAGTGATTATCACGTCCATATTCTTCTGCTGTGCATACTCCACTTGCTTCTTTTCCAGAAAATCTCCATTAGTTTCACACCTCTCATTCCACTCCTTGCCATTCCGTGCTTCTCCTTTGATCAATTCTAAATTTACAGAATACGAATTTTCAATATTCTGTTCAACATCCATGACTTTCTTCCCTTTCAACTTGTCCAATCTTGCCTTGAGTTTGATAATCTCTAATTCAATTTCCTTTGACTGCTTGTCCTCTTCTTCTGCTCTTTGCTCTTCTTCCTCCACCTAAAATGCCATCTCCTCTTCTCCAAGAACTTCTTTAGAATCTTGCTTTTCTTCCTCTGCTTCCATTGCCTGAAATGTGTTTTCTCCACCTAAGCCAGCTCCTTCGCCCATATGGTTGCTACTTTCACCCCTCCAAGTTTTTCTCCTATATTCTTGCTTATCAGCCTCTTCTTCACTTGAAGATTCAGCCAATAAGTTCTGTTGTACATCATTTTTTTGGGGCTCATATCTTCCTCAAAGTTTAAAGATCTTGCCCTCGAAACTCCAAGCCCCGCGTTGTACCTAGCCATAGTAGGATCCTTTAATGACATTGCTGTGGGAGATTCACATTCTCTCCTTTAATGGCCAAGTCTTCCACAGTTGAAGCAATAGCTATCTTGCACTCTCTCTATCTTGAACTCCACCCACAGTCTCTGATCTCTGGTCACTCTCAGCCAGCACTCAGTAGGAAGTGGTTGATTAACGTCTAACGCCACCTTGGCTCTAAGGAAAGACCTCCTCAGATTTTTCTTCATCCAGGCTCTTTCACCTCCATAACCGATCCTAAATCCATAGCTATTTTTTCTGTTGTTACCTTGTTCACAAATGTAAAGGGAATGCCATGCATTTGAATCCACAACTCAATTTTCTTATGATTCACTTCTAACACTGATTTGTTACCACTCCATGGATGCATGTTGACCAAGCAGCCTCTAATGCTCCACGGGCTACCTTTCGAGAACTGTAACCCTTTGATTTGATCCTGGAAGCTTATCAGCACCTTATTAACTCCGACATCGGTAATACTCACGCCTTTAGGACGCCCCCATATCCCCATCAGAGCTGCCTTGATTGTTCTGAAGGACAATTCCTTATCACTTATGATTTTAGCTACGAAATGCAGATTCTGCTCTGTAAATCCATCATAATTCCCTTGCTCGATGATGATTTCTTTGCCTTCAATTGGATGTGCATTTGAATTCTCCATTGCATGTGGTTTTTGTTTGCTGATTGTTGTTTTGCTTGCAGGTTGCTAGTTGAAATTGCCAAAATTCACTGAATTCTCCACAGAAACTTGCGTAGCTTTGCTCGGACTTCGTTGCATGTACTCCAAGTATAGTTGCATGTAATGATCGTGGTATGTATAGTAAGGCGGTGGATGAGAAAAATGTTGGTTAATGTTTAAGAAAAGAAGACTAAGGATATTTGAGGTGGCTAGAACATTTTACTAATTTTCAAAGTTAGAAAATAAGGGATTGGCGTTGTGTTGATTGATTTTGTGTGATGAAAGACTGAAAGAACCTTTCGTTTTTATGTTCTCTCCAGTTTGAGAGAATCGCTCTCCATTTGAGAGAATTTTCTTGTTGTTGTTTCTTATCCTTTTACTTTAATCATGTGTCTATATCAAATAGTTGTTTGGACTAGAGTTATGAATATTGGGCCGAGTTGTGTTAGTTTGGAAACGGGCTCATTGGTTGATAGAGCATATTATGGATTTACTGCAGATGGGCCACATCAATGCATATATTTGTATATAAATATCTTATATTTGTTTAGTAATTAATTTTTTGTATGTTCGTTGCTTTTTTATTAATTTTTTACACGTTAAAAGTTAGTTTTTCCTTTATATAAATAAGTTTAAACTGGTTTTTAAAAGGAAATTTGATTTTTTTTAACTAGTTTAATCTTATCACCATTTAAAAAATTATTACAATTTTCAAACTATTTATAACAGTTTAATACAATTTTGGTTCAACCGGTGAAAAAACTGCATAAGAAACATGGCTAGACTTTGGGATGGGTCCAGGAGCGGTGGAGCCTATGGGCTAATAATGGGCTATAGTTTACCAAAGACGGCACAAGTGCACATTCATTAATCACAACCCCACAACCCGCTGTTTTTGTAATCCTTTTCCCTGATTTTTCAAAAGAGAAGGTAAAATATGACAAAAAGCAGAACATAATTTGAATTGTCAAAGTCTAGTTTTTCGGTATTCTAATGTTGAACCACACATATGCACATGCATATTACAATCATTACAATCATTGGTAATAATAATAATTTGTTTACGTTTAAACTAAAGAATGTGAAATCAAAAAGGGAAATAACCACAGTAGCCAAGAGTGGATACTGGATGATGTGGTGGAAATTTCAAAAAAAAATTTCTCACCTTATTTTTCAAAACCCAATGATGTTCAAATTGGTCCCTGAAAGATATCACGTTATTCAAATTGGTCCCCGAAAGATTTTATTAGTCATATTAGTCCTTGAAAGATACAATCTTCAATCAAATTGGTCCTTCTACCAATCAGATGATGATACGTCATCTTTAAATGCCATGTGGCATGAAATGATTGGATGAGGTATTATTTATCAACCAATCATTTTGTAACACATGTCATTTAATTGGTAGAAGGACCAATTTGACTAAGAATTACATCTTTCAGGAACTAATATGACTAACAAAATTTTTCGGGGACCAATTTAAAGAATGCAATATCTTTCATGGACCAATTTGAGCATTACCTTAAATCAATGACTAATTGGTTACTAATCAAAATTTTATTTAAGAGTTTGCAGCTAGAAATCAAAATTCAAACCATCCATATTTATTTAAGCTGCGATAAGTTAGCTACTAACTTAGGTGGAAAGTGGGTGAACTATTAAAAAAGGCTTTTTGTTGAAGTTGGGTCCATTAAACATCGTCAACAAATTTGGCACTAGCTTGCGTCAATCATAGCATCACCCAAAACTCTAACATAAGAATGGGCAGTATGTGAAATGAATTTCCAATTCCAAGAGCTTTTCAATGTACCCTAAAAAGAATGATACAACTTTACATTACCAAAAGAATTCCCAAACCTTTGAAGAAATCTTGGAATCAGAGGAACCACTTAACATCATTAATATATCTGACTTACCAGTACTCTAGATCTTAATTTCTATATAACTAACCGATATAGTTTTCCCATTTATATATGACCCCCACTTCTTTCTTTCTTCATAAGAATTGTTGAATGGGGAACCATTTCTATTGGATTATTGAGCCTTCAAAATGCTCTCTCCAACAATTTTTACATTGATCCAGCCAGTTAAGGTGGTGACAGTGAAACAATGGAACCAACTCTCTCAAGTCTCAACTCATGATCATTCTTCATCATAGGGAGTCATGTTAAGATCTGGAATCAAGAATGAAGCTACTTCCCCGCCTATTGCGTGTGATTTTGAACTTGGATAATTCTTCTTCTCATGTTTTGAGGTCATGTTAAGCTGAGTTGAAATTGAATAGATGTTAAGTGTGATTGCCATTGTACATGCACTACTAAAATGGAAGAATGACTTGAATCAATGTTTACTTTATAACCATACCTTGATCCTCTTCAAGGTCTCATTTTGGGCTTTCTGGGCTTCAAAGCTTGCATTCAAATGTTCTATTTCCTGATAAATTATTAATAAGCTTGTTATTAGTAAACCGCATTCCCATAACCAGATTATCTTTGTCATTGCAGGAAATGCAAATAAAGATGTACCTTCTTCAAATATGTCCTCTCTTTGAGTAGGGAGGTCTCTTGTTCTTTTAGTTCTGCAAACGTCTGTAAAATATGCAAAATATATAAAATAACGTCTTATATAGTCAAATATATCAAATAATTTAACAATTTTAATAAACAACTTCACGTAAAATTAATTCAAAGTGAAATCATTTAACCATTTTAATAAGCAATCACGTAAAATGGAAGATATACCTTTTTTCTTCTGCACTTGCTCGTCGAGATAGACGATGGGGTGGCAGTGGTAGTTGTAGCCTGAAATTCAAATACAAGGTTCACAATTGCGTTTCTAACTTAATTTGTTAGTATATATATGGTGGTAGCAACTAGTGTTATGACACGTGGCAGGTGAACGAGAAGGACGTGGCCATTGCCATGTATTGCGCAAGTTGGTTTCTTTTGTGTCCGGGCAATGCCACTGGACTCTACAGTAAGCTAATCTGCATAGTGCATAGGGCACCTCAAGTGATGAGGATTTGAAGATAAAGGGTAGGGGCCACCTCCATCCTAATCCTTATAAATGAAACGAAAAATGTTAATTAAGGGGTACCAACTTCCATTACTATCATCCCCGTGATACTCATTTATACCCCCCATAACGCCCCACGAGTACAGGCGCCTTCATGCATCAAGAACCAAACTAGATCACCCTACCGAGAGGGCCCCACACACTCAAATTAAGCATTAAGTATTCAATGTTAGGGGGAAAATTACTCAAATTAGTGGAACTTGGCCAATTAGGAATCTACTTTTTCCAGATCAAATGGGAAACTATGTCAGCAGAATCTTAGTTGACTTAGGAAGGGTATTTCGGTCAATTAATAATTTTAACTCGCAGGTTATGACACGCCGGTGCTTACCACTCCCATCCCATCCACTGACCCATAGTCCAACCAATATGCCACAACCACCCCTGAAGGCATTTCCGTCATCCCATATTTCTTAATTTTAAATAAATAAAAAAAAAGAAAAAAAAAGTAAAACATTTCTCTTTTAACGCTTTGTCTTTCATGGACCAAATAGAATATTCCAAATTAGAGGCTATCATTAATTCTATATCACTTACTTTTGATACCTCAATATAACCCGACTATTTTGCTTATATAGTGGACCGGTCATGCCATATTGGATTTTTTCTGACCGGTTTAGGAGAATAGTGGTTTGATTAGTATTGTATTGGGCTTGTTGGGCCTTCCTTTAACAGGACTTCTATCTTGGGCCAGGTTAACATGGAAAATTTATTTTTCTTTTTATTTCTGTCGTATTAACAAAAACAAATGTTTACCAAAAACAAAAAACAATAAAAATTAGA
>JASCZI010121060.1:5251-26874 GCA_036250425.1 Stylosanthes scabra | reverse complement strand
TTCTATCTTGGGCCAGGTTAACATGGAAAATTTATTTTTCTTTTTATTTCTGTCGTATTAACAAAAACAAATGTTTACCAAAAACAAAAAACAATAAAAATTAGAGTAAATATCCAATTCGACCATGATATTTTTAATTTTGACAAACCCATCCCTAATGATTCGAAAACTCCAATTGGACTTCCAAGCATTTAAAAATTAGAACAAATAGGACTTTAAAACCGATTTGTGAGATTAGAATTTAACATTGATAAACTGATTTTAATGGCCTATTTGTCCTAATTTTTATATGGTTGAGAGTCAAATTGTGGTTTTGGATCATTAGAGGTGGACTTGTCCAAATTGAAAATGATGAAGAATTGGGTGTTTACACTAAAAATTAAAAAGAAAATTGTAAAGTAACCAACATCTTCCAAAAAAAAGTAAAAAAAAAAAGAAAAAAGAAAACCACTACTAATTACTAACTAATACCACCTCTTACTTAATTACTGTCATATCTAAACATATTATTCTGTTTCGTTTATTTTTTTCACCCTTAAAAAGAAGAAAAATAGAAAAAGAGTTCAAGAAGAAGGAAAAGCCATGGCCCATGGGTACTGGCACCATTTGCATTCTCAGCACTACCACCATCATCATGAGTGCTACCATCACCACGTTCATCATCAACCATTGCTCTTGTTCATGACCGGAAAAAAAAAAACCATTGCTCTTGTTGTTCTCATCATCATCATCACCAGCACCGTGGATTCCAGGCCCTTCTAAAACATTCTTATTACTGTTGTTACCTTGTTCTCTTTCTCTTTTCCCAAACGTGTTCTTGTTATTGTGCATCCAAACTTTGAGAACACCACAATCAACATCGATTTCATGGCAAAATTCTTGGATAAGATCTTAGTCTCTCTTCTGAATCTTCCAACCGACCCGTTTAGCGAATACATGCATCTTCTCCTTCCATTCCTGCGTGAACTTCGTTCTGAACCGTTTTCGGAAGCTTAGGTGGTGGTGGTGGTTGTTGGAGGCTGGTAAGGCGGTGTTTTTCGGAGGGACCGAAAGCCCGACACAGCAGACAGAGACAGAACCAGGAGCATGTAAACTTTTTCTATTAGAATGGGTTGTAAGCTTGGTTTGCTCGAAATTTTAGGAAACTACTGAACCGTTCCTTTTTTTTGTGTAATTACACATCTCTTACACTTAAAATAATTCTAAACCGGCCCCTCAATTTTTAGATATTTCTTTAAGCAACCTGGTCCATGATGGAATGCTTTCACCGTTGGAGAAAGCTCCCTCTTTTAAAAAGAAACACGGCAAACGTCAAACGGGAGCTTCCTACCACGCCACGGTAGGCATCCTCCTCCTCCAATCTCCATTCATATCTCAGGAACATAAATTTTAGTTTTTTGGAAAAAAAAAATAAAGTGGATATGAGTTGACGGATTTGCCTGGGAGAACCCGATGTGAGCGGAAACTCGAAAACGATGTAAGCGATCGGGAACTAAGTAAAAGGGATGGATGGGAGGGCAAAACTGTAAATATAAACACATAAAAAAGGAAGCGTCATTCTGAAGACAAGAAAGAATGTCTGATGACGCCGCCAGATCAACCGTCGTGAACTGCCGTACACGTGACAACGCACGCACAGAGATGGGAGTTGAGAGAAAGAAAGACTCGAACCTTGGATCTGGCGACGTTGTTACGAGTGGAGTCTTCGTAGCCGTCTACGGTGCCGCTCCAAGAGAGAGGGGTGGTGGGGCTGCGTCTGGTTGAAACGGCGGCGTCGCAGCAGTGGAACGTAGGAGGAGGAGGTAGCCTTGACCTAGAGCACGAGCGTGGCTGCCTGTGACCCCATGTGAAGGGGAGAAGCCGATAGTTGTTGTTGTTGATGTCGTTGGAGAAGGAGTTCTTGAGGTGGAGGAGGAGGTTGACGACGAGGGTGTCGTCGGTCATGACGGTGGTAACCCACTCGTCGTTGGCCATCATCGTCATCATCATCACTTAGAGTTTGACGATGGTAGCAATCATGTACAATACAAAAGGAAGAGGATGAAAGAAAGTTAGTGTGAGTGTGAGTGATAGAGAAGGAGAAAGAAGAGGAGAAGGGTGGCGCAGGAGGTGAGGGGATGAAAAGATAGACAGAAAGGGAAGGATGGGTTTATATATATGGAAAGAAAACAAGAGAAAATAATAATAGTAAAAATAAAAATAAAATGATTAAAAAAAGAGTACTAGTATGTATGTGAATCACAGTGAATGTGATGTTAAGTTTGTGTGCAAAGGAGTGAGGTGTGAGGGTTATGGTGTGGCGGTGAAGAAGAATGATAAAAAAAGGGAAAAGAAGAGAGAAGAGTTTCAGTCATTGGAGTGAGTGTGACTGCTGTGGCCTCTCACTCTTTCTTTCTCTTTTCCACCCCTGGCCCCAATCTTTCCATCTAGCTGTCTACACCCATAAGCCTTAAGCTTTTATTTTTTAAATTAAAAGGAGAAAAAAGCTAAAAAGTCAATATTTCTAATTTTTTTTTTAAAAAGTTCGAAAGTTAGTACTTATTTAAAGCTTCTGTTAAAGTTTCTATTTCATCGGGCTTTATTAAAATTGGTTTTTAATTTTTTAAAAAACCTACAATATTTATATAAAAATTGCATAAATATTTGTATTATTTAGCAAAGAGTTAATTACCATAAATAACCATGAAAGATTCTAAAATCGATAAAAATAATCATAAAAGATTCAAACGATAAAAATACTTATATAAAATTAAAAGTTGTGATAAAAATATCTAAAAATAATTTTTTATTGATGTTAATACTTAATTAGCTATGTAATATTTGGGTATTTTGTCATAATTTTGAAACTTTTACGAATATTTTTATTATTTGAATTTTTCATGAATATTTTCGTCATAATTTTAAATTTTTTATGAATATTTTTGTCATTTGAATTTTTTATGGTTATTTGAAGATTTTATAATCTTTTATGGTTAGTTATAGTATATATATTTTATATATAACTTTTTTTTCTTAGCAAAAATACGTTGAGAGAAAGATTCAAGATCTCTACTAGAGAAATAAGACAAAAGTTATTTGAGCTACACCTTATTTGATAAATTAAATTAAAAATATTTTTAATAAGCACAAATATTAATAATTTTATTTCGTAAAATATCTTTTAATTATCTAACATCTGTCCGCTTTTTCTTTATTTAGGAAAAAAATCAATTTTGTTCTTTAGAATTTAGGGGTTATGATTTTTAATATTTAAGATTATTTGTGGGTTTGAATTTTATAATAATAAGAATGGGTCATGAGAATTATTTTGACTCTATAGGACGAAGTTAAAGGTAAGATAAAGTTCTTTGTTTTTTTTTTATTATTATTTACAAGTAAAACATGATTTTAATTGAAGTCAAATGGCACCCACATCAGAAGATATCAATTTTACATTAAAAAAAGAAAAATAAATATTCTATATGTTGAATTATGATATAAGAGGAGACACAACCTTCAATTAAAGATAATCTTAAATGGTAGAAACATGGATACTTTTGAGTTGGGCTGTGCACAGATCGAATCGAATATGGTCGATTTTTTTGATCTGATTCGCATATTTTTTGTCGGATCGAATACGATATCTGCACTTTTAATCTTCATATCTGATTTAATCCGAATGCGGATATATCCGTAAATATGGAGAAAATGAAAAAATTGAAAAAAAATATGTGATTTCATCCTATTTTCTCATTAATTCAGAATCACCAACAACAAATTGACAATTCTCAAAATACAACACATAATCTTTTTTGAAGATAGAAAGATAAATTCAACAAATTAACAAATTTCAACCATGCAACTAAATAAACAAATAAAACTTTATTCTAATATCTCTTCCCTTCACTTGAATCCATTAAAATTTCGACATCTATTTATTCCTATAAAAAAATCAATAGAAAAATATTAATAAAATTTGTTAGAGTATACTGAAGCAAGCAATTCAAAATTTTTTAAAAATACATAAAATATAAAAAAATAATATAAACAATCATAGGATTAATTTATATAACATCAGATATCATGTATTATCAGAAATCAGAAAAAATCTGAAAATAAAAATTATAATAAAGTTCGAGTTCAAGTTAACACAAATCTGCTCATCATATATCATCAGAAAATAGAAAAATAAAAATTAAATGATTTTAGGTTAAAAATGTGAAGAACAGAGGTGGCTTACGGGAAGGCGGCGATGAAGCGTTGCTGACAGAAGAACGGCGAGAAGAACGAAAAACATAGCATAATGGCGAGCAAGCGAAGTCCAGAGCAACGAGCAGAACAACGACGGTTACAAGCGGGACGAGGCGGCGAGTAAAACGGCAACGATCTTGTTAGAAGAGCAACGAAATAGTGACCAACCGTGAAGAATATGCGAATCGATGATGAAGAGTGAAGAGGGGTTGGGAAGAGGTCCAACGGTGGTGTTAAGTGAGTGGGTGGCGATCCTTGAAGGTTAGTGGCGCCGGCGTAGAGACGATGTCAGGGACGGTGTTTGTGGTGGTGTGAAGGGAGTGGGTGGGCTGTGAAGGGTTTACTGGTTTAGGTCGTGTGAGAGTGCCTCTGAGTCTAAGACCATTGAGACTTGAGAGTGTGAGAGTGTGAGAGCGTGAAGTCTGAGAGTGGAAAGTGAGAGTGGAGTGTGGCTACTAGGGTTTCATCACAATATTACATAACATATATATATATTTATTTATTATTTTTTATTGAAAAGTTTAGGTGACTCAGAGAATGGGGTTGAATCTGAGCACACTTTTTCGGCCGAATAGACAATTGAATGCTTGCTGTTAAAACTCGTCTAGTCGAGTTGCAGGAGACAAAAGATCATAAAACGCAGCAGAACAGAAAATACAGAAGTCAAATAAAACATCAGCAAATATCCTGGTTCGGCTACCTCCACTGTAGCGTACATCGAGTTCCACCACAACCATGGTGGAATTTCACTATAATTTCAATAAATTACAAATACCAATTCAAAGGAAATTACACTTGCCTTAACCAAGGACTTTCAACCTAAGCTAACATAGCTTTGAAATCAACATGAGTGCTATCCCAACTCACAAGGGAACCTCTCAGGCTCATGACACAAAATAGAAACTATTCTAAATTGAGAATCAATTTCCAATAGCTTTTCTCAAATCTATCACTCTTTCCTTTTCTCTCAATGGCTTTTTCTAATGCCTCACATTTTCCTTTTCACTCATGAGAACAAGAATGATAAACTAGAAAAACATGATATTCAATGAAGCTCTTTGAAGGAGAGACCTATTGCTGGAAATGCAATGGTAATACTCAATTGATGTGCTTTCTCTCCTTACCTTTTCTCTTGGCTGAATGCCCCTTTTATATAGGTGCATTGCCTCCAAAAGAACAAAGCATTCTTCAATAAAACTTGAGCAAATCATCATGGTTGGAGCAAATCTGATTTTGCAGCAGCTAGTGGTTATGTGTGGCTCTGTCAGCTTGCAAAACGTTCACTGCAATATTGGGCAGCAACAAGAATGTGGTTGTGCAACCTTACACACTGCTCTGTCACAAACCAGCAACAATGTGTTGTCCTTGTGTTCCTTCTTGCTTGTCTTTGTTGTACCATCTTGAATCACAACCCTTCATTTATGCTTTGGCTCCAAGTTCTCATCTTCCTCTCTTAGATTAAGATGATGTTGATGTTGTGCTGTCCTTGAGCTTCTTGTAATGAGAAATTAGGTTTTCCTCTTGCTCCAAGGTTAGACCCGAATGTACTCCAGCTGGGTTAATGTGCAGATTTTTGTTTCACAAACCAACACCTTTACTTTACTCTCATTCAAGTAAATGGGCTGCAATAACTTAGATATGGACCTGCACAAATAACACACACATCAAATAAATTTTGGGCTTTCTCAACCCAACCAAATTAATATTTTGTCATCACACAAAAATATTATTGTTTCCCAAACTAACCAATTATATTAGATACGGATACGCAGATCGGATATGCGGATATCACATACAAATTCGCTATCTGATCCTCAAACTCTGCGGATCGGATCGTATTCGATCTGCATCCTCTGCGGATTGGATCAGATCCGCATTTTTTTGGATTAGATTGTGGATTTTACAGCGGGTCTACGGATTTGATCCGATCCATGAACAACCTTATTTCTGAGTCCCTTTTGTTTCTTTGAAAATACGGACGTGCTGCAACACATTGAGATACATCTTCATTTTCTTCACAAAAAACATAAAAATATTCGTAACCATATCAACCATAAAGGTAATCAGAAAGCACCACAAAAGGGAAAGAACTATACAAGGGGTTATTGCATATTTAGGTCTAGATCTCAATCTCATATCTAGATCAAACCTACAACTAGAAAAGACAGGAACGAAAAAACACAAAACGGAAAGGAAAGCAGGAGCATAAACAAGAGGCAGTGAAAATGGTAGAAGGAGGTGGTGGTGATCAAGATCTGAGGGAGAACAAAGGCGATGAAAAGAAGTTTTGAGAGAGGTGGTGGATTGGTGGTAATAAGTATAGTAGGTAAGTAGAAAGGGAATAGAAAAGACGGAAGAATAGGGAGAGGGCCACCGCCACCTGACACGGCCGAGGGCAGCGGCAACCCTCCATGAAAGACAAAAGGTTAATAGAATGCGCTTTTTTCGGGAAGAGAGAGAAACAAAAAAGGATTAATGAAACTTGGATGCCAAGAAACGAAGAACATGAGACGTGTTTCCTGAAGTTAAAGCTAGAAGAGTAATGCAACTTTGTGAATTGAACTAGAGAATTTTTCTATAAATAGAGTATTTTACTTATTAATTGGGAATTATTTTTTTATCATATCACATCACTATAAAATTCTATCATATTTCAGTCACACTGACACAAGAATTCATAGAATACACTTGTCAAATAATGTGAGTGAGGAGTGGTGTTTTTCATATTTTTTTTTTAGGGTTTTTTCTCTAATTGTTCATTTTCATTTTATTTTTATTTCTTTAATTTCTTGATATTTCTATTTAAATTATTTTCTTTCATTATTTTTTTTCCAAGTTTATTTGTTTCAAGTTATTCAAATTGCAGTTCATCTACTTTCGTGTTTATTTATGTTTAACTTCTTAAGAAAAGTCCATCATTTTTATTGTATTTATCTTCAATGGTTGAAATCTTGTAATGATCTTTCATTATCAATAATAAAAACATTACTTTCTCTGCATCAAAGTTTTTTAATATCATTTTAGCAATCAAAGTTCTTGAATATCATTTTAGCAAAAAACTTTGAAGTGGAAACCACACTTATTTTGATTAAAGAAATCGTATTCGACTCCTTGATTATAAAAATGTGGTACAAACTTGATTAGTACAATTTGCTAAGTCAAACAAAAAATCAAGCGAAAAACTATGTAAACCATACTTGAATCACATTTTGTTCTTGATGGCAATGAGGATTGTCGAAGTAAATGTGGTGTGATTTTGAACCTCTTCCCCGATCAGTATTTTAAACGATCTAAAAAATGTAACTAAAAGAATTTTAAATTTTCAATTAGTAGTTAACTAATATTAGAAAAATAAATTAGAATTTTTCAATCATTATTATAATTATAATTATAAAAAAATATGAACCATTTTTTTTAATTAAAAAACTTGCTAAAATAAAGACTCAAATAATATACATTACTGATAAAAAAAAAAATTACTATAACTCAGTTACAAATTAAAGGTGTTTTTGTTTTGTTAAGTAAGTGACCCACACTGATATAAAATCATGTGTACACATGTATATATTTATTCTAAAAATAATACTAGATAACTAACCATAGTAATCAATAATAATCAATAAATATCATTTAAAAAATTAAAATAAATCATTTAAAAAATAAAAATAATCATCTAAAACTAAAGAAATAATTGAGAAGTGATGGTGGCAGTGGGTAGGATTACCTCACTCCTCACTCCCCACTTCTCTTACATTGGTTGTTGTTATTTCAATGAATATTGGTTACAAATATTTATCCTTGTTATAAAGTGAAATAACACAAAACTTTACTAACTTAAATGTCAAATTACAAATATTTCCACCACCGTTTGGAAGCAGAATCCAAGAACTTCTCATTTTATAGAGCTATGTCTCAACCCAACCCACACAACTAGCAAGTGTCGAGAACAAATAACAAACAAAATCAGGTACCATATTTGTAATTTTTTTAAGTTAATTACCAAAAATAATTATAAAAAATTTTAAGATTGTCAAAAATAAATATAAAAGATTTAAATAAGAAAAATATCGAAAAAGAAATAAAATTTGTGATAAAAATATCTAAAAATAATTTTTGATGACTGTTAATATTTAGTTAACTATATAATATTTGAATATTTTGTCATAATTTTGAATTTTTAATGAATATTTTTGTCACAATTTCGAATCTTTTATAGTTATTTTTGTCAATTTCATAATTTTTTATAGTTATTTTTTAAGTTATTTCTCTCCTAATTGATTGCCAAATAATATTGCATACTTTACAGTAAAATAAATGATTTTATAATGTAACTTATAAAATATAATGTTTTGATTAATATTTAAATAATATAATTTGACTAATTTAAAAATAATATTTTTCTGTTATTTTTAGCAATCTTTTTCTCTCTTTGTTGAAAAGGAAAAAGCAACGGTGAAGTTCGTTTCAATTGTATAGTTCAAGATGGTTCGATCTAACTTATAAAGTGATAATTGACTGATTCCTACTGTTTAGTGAATTTCATAGTAGCTAACAATATACACATTAAATACACAAGATTCTCTCATCATAGCTCACTGACACTCCTATTTGATTGTAGATTTGTTTGGCAATGGAATTGAACTTGAATCACTTGAATCATGCCAATGTTGGATCATTTAAGTCAAAACAATGTAATAAGGAGATGTAAAAACATAAAGATTTTGTGAAACAAATAAAAGAAAAAAGAAAAAAAGGAAGTAAAATTCTAAATAGAGAGGAGGGAGACAAGAAGTGAGAATACAAAATGATTAGGGATGAAGAGTGCAAGACAAGGTTCCTTCTTTCGGCGAGTTCACGCCTCCCCTAATATTGCCATTGGGATTTCCACTAACACATCAATTAGTAGTTCTACGTACACATTACACTTTCTTTCTTGTTAATTTGTTATTTTCACCATTATTCACGTGACCATATAATTAGTAGTTAGCTAACCCATTTTAAATTCAAATATGCCACACTTTTTTGTTTTCTACAACAACATATGTATTCCTATCTTTCCCTTGGAGTAGTGGAAGAGTTTGAACATCTTTGAAGCCACAAACATTGTTGGTAAGAGTTTAACGACCAAACGGGATTTTGGAGTTTAAAAAACTAATAAAAGGACCTTATAATACGATTAACGTTAATTATAAATGGAAAAAAAATTCATATGATTAATAATTTGATTTATAAACACAATATCAATCATGTCAATTTGGATAACAAGCCACCATAAAAAGGATAGGAAGATTATTCGGTATGCCGCAATGCCGCAAAAAGTGCGGTATACCGTATTTCATCGCTTTTTAGTCGTTGATCTTAATCATATATTGATTTTATAGTTAAAATCAATCAATATCAACAACTAAAAAGTGGTGGAATACGATATGCCGCACTTTTTGCGGTATACCAGATAATTTTCCAAAAGGATATCATCACATGCCACCAAATTTACATTTACGGATTTACCAAATTAACTTCTACTTAAGAGCCACCACCAAAGGTGATTGCTAGAATTTCCCATGACAAGCTTTTATTGATGGGTGGCTTTTGTCTTAAAAAAAAAGAAAGAAAGAAAGAAAAAAAAAAAAAAAACCCGGGTCGAATGTTTAAGCATGATGATATTCCTCCCATAAGTTAATTGAGTGATCCACTTTAAGTTTTAGACGTCATCATGTATTATTGAGATTTTGAATCTCATATTTAGTGTATATAACTATAATAAGATAACATAATGTAGGATCGTTGTGATATGAGTCTTTGATGGTGAAGACTGGATCATTATAAACACATATTATAATGAAAAGATTCATACATACATCTAATTCTTTTATGGCTAACAGATCTATCCCGTACTACTTCTAAAAAGATTAGACAAGATTAGACAAATAGCTTCACGTGCCTCCTTCTCTTATTATAACGTTCTTGTTCGTTTTGAGGAGCCAATTTCAGTTTTCAGTTTCCATTCGTTGTTCTACTTTCAGCTTTGTTCTAAGAAGAAGAAGATTTTATTTATGTGCATTATTGCTTTATATTCTTGTGTTATTTTCGAGTTTTACATGATTTCCTTAGTTTGGTTATGCTATTGGTTTTTTCTGTGCAATGTTCCTTTATATATCGGTGTATTATGGTTTTATATTTCAGTGCAGTTTTTGAAAGAACAACAACAATAGCAGCAACAACAACAACAGCAATGTAAGAAGAAGAAGAAGACGACGACGATGACGAAGGAGGAGGAAGAAGAAGGCACTGTGGGGATGAAAAAAGACGACAACGACGACGAAGAATGAGGAGGAGGAAGAAGACGATAATAACAAATGAGGAGGAGAAGAAGGCTTGAAAGAGAGCGTGTCCACACTTTTGGTGGTGAGAGTGGTGATATTGTTGCAAGTTTATTTGGTTAATCACTTGGTTGATCAATTCACTTGTTCAAATAGCATGGTTCTAACACAAATATTAATCATAGACCGATAAATATGTATGTAATTATATTTAGTATTGTCAAACGGGTGAGTCTGACCTATTTAACCCACAACTTAATCTGTTTAAGCTCGATTTATATACAAATTATAATTTTTTAACTCGACCCATTTATAGACAGCTCAATAGATTAAATGATTGATTCGTTTAATTATTTATTTATTTATTTAAAAAATTTAACAAAGCATTCATTTTTCAACTCAAAAAATAAATCTTTGGCAAAAAAAAAAAAATTACTTTTATCCTAAAACCTTTAAAAGAAGTAAATAAATGGTCCAGCCTAAATTTTAAATGGTTCGAATTTAAAAATAAAAATCGTTCATTTAAACGAAAAAATAAATTTGGCCCATTATAACAGTCCTAGTTATATTCCAACCCTTGGAACAAACCCGACAAAATCTAACATGTAGTATAAGAGTAAGTTATAGATTAGAATACCAAATTTCAAAGTGGTATTTATTTGTTCTTAGATTCTAGAGGACTTGATATTTATGCCTTGTTATGGAAGGAGAACGTAACTAATAATTTTGTGTCTTATAATTGAGATTATGTGAGCCTAATTTTATATCTCAAATTTATAAAGTTTTAAGAGATCATATCTTTGATAGATGTAGAATTTATAATACACTCTTTTTACGCCTATAAATGATCATTTAGATTATAAATAAAAACATGCAGGTGGTCCAATAACATTGGATTTGATAGGCTCTAATATCATCTTAGAATTGAGATTAGGTGGGCCTAATTCAACCTCAAAATCTAACTCGTGGGGTGAGAAATGCCTCAAACTTATAAACTTTCAAGAGACCATATTATTGATAGATATGAAATTTGTAATACTCCCTCTTCACGCATAGAAATGATCATCTAAGGGCTAGGGCGAATCAAACCGGACAGACCGCTTCGACAGAAAATACCGAGAATCACTCCTTTGTCCGGCCTGGTTCAAGTGAAAAATCGATCAGAAGGAAACTCGCCAAAAGTCGATCAAATCAGCTGTTAAACCAATTCAATTTTATGTAGAAAAATCATTTTTAATTAATAATACTATATTTTAAATAGTTTTATATTTTATTTTAAATTATTTTATTATATATTTAAGTAAAATGGTCTGATCACAGTTCAACTCCAGTTAAACTTTTAAACTATTGAACCCGTCATTTTATTAGTTTAATGACTGGTCCGGTTCGATTATGTGAACCTAACTCAGCCCCAAAATTGGGGTGAGGCATGTTTCACACTTATAAACTCTCAGGAATCCATATCCTTAATAGACGCGGGACATGTAACACTAAGGATGCTTGTAACATGATAAATTGTAACCTTGTGTGTCTTTACAGTACCTAATAGATTAGTTATTGGGCTTCTAATCTGACAGATAATTAATATTAACATAAAAAATATATATATATTTAGGAATTAGGAATATGAGTAAAGTTTACTTTTTGTCTCGCATTGTGCATGCAATAATTCAGTGACCAATGGCAAATCTTTAAATGAAACTTAGATTCGCGACTCCTTAACCTATCGGGACGAGGGATACCGTGAAAAAAAAAATTTTGCTTTTCGCCTTTTTCCGCAAGAAAATTTTATCTTAAAAATAGTTATCCTGTGGTAGATAGAAATAGAAATTGATAGGGTCAAGTGAAAGGTGAAAGGTTGACTCATTAACTTGGTAAAAGTTGAAATTTGAGATATTTTTTCATTTAAATTAATTAGAAGTTCATATACCTTAGGTTGGCCTATTAATGTTGTTATTGAAGGTTATATCTTTTGTTTTGGATCTACTTATGTGATTTGTTATAACCGAATTTGCTTGTGATTACTCTTTAAAATAATATCTTATTTGTCAATGCTAAAAGATTAAGTTTGCGGGTTTCATTAGAATTTTCTATGGTAAGTTTTTATAGATTGATACCTTTTGTTTTTAGAGAACGTGTTGAATATTTAAGTATAATAATTTTGTAAGGCTAAAATATGATTGGGTTATGACTTACGAGTAGTATACTTAGTTTTTTGGATGCATTATATATTATTATTGGACATTTGGACTTTGAAATTTTCACTACTGTACAAGATAAAATAACCAATTATGCTTAGATATATACTCAAATTAACAATTAATGTAAAATACATATTAAAATAATACAAAAAGACTGAAGGGAGAGAGCGGGGCTTTGAAGAGTGACGAGAATGGAAAACATGGTGAAAATTCTGGCCTAGCCGAAGGCAGCAATAAGGGGGAGAGTGTTGGGGTGGGTGTATCTGGTGTTTTAGGGGGATCATCTTCGGTTTCTGGAAGGGTTATGGGAGGTTCTGATCCTATCCCTGATAAAGGGATGCAACATGGGTCTATCGTAACTTCCAAGATTTCCTTTCGAGACAAAGTCGTTGGTTCCAAGGTCTCTAAAGAATTTAAATTAGCGAAATCTTTATTGGGAAAGAACATGGCTACCATTGTTGAAGGCGTTGGTGATGATGATGCACCAAATGTGATCTTTACTAACGAAGCGATGTCAGCTCTTACAGCACCGTACTTAGATGTTATCGTTATTAAGGTTTTGGGCAAGCACTACAGTTACACAGCTCTAAATCACAAATTACGTTCCGTGTGGAGGATCAAGGGAGGTTATGAACTCCTTGATGTCGGATCTGACTACTTCCTAGTGAAGTTCGATTCAGCGGATGATCGAGAGACGGATTTTGTGGAGGATTTTTTGCATGATATGCATGCCTCTGAGGACGTAACCGGTTGGACCGAAGTTATAAGAAAAGGAAAAAAGATATTGGGCCAAAAGGGTGATTCAGTCACTAAAGCCCATGTCTGTTTAAAGAAACCTCAACCTGTTGACAGGCCCAAAAATCCATTGAAGAATGGTTACTCTTATAAACCTTCTTCGAGTAAGCCTACCTCGTCTTCTCAACGCAATAATTCCAAGCTTCTAGAAGAGGCTGCACTTAAACCAATTTCTACCACCTCTCCTTCCTCTGCTCCGGTCAGAAAACGGCGCCGTGCCACCTCCCGTCTGTCTTCGCCGGAGACTGACAAGAATGGCATCGGGAAACCTTCTATTGCTCAGGTCACCGCGCATGATTCTGATAATGGGAATCCTACAACTTGCTGATGCTTGGAGTCTTCTCCTACCCCTATTCCCTTTATCTTTGTTTTTTATGGATAGTTTAAACATCATAGTTTGGAACATTCGGGGCTCATCAACTAGGATGGCTAGAGTTCATTGCAAGAATTTGGTAAAGCTTTACAAACCCTCTTTTTTCCTTCTTGTTGAAACTCACACTCCGTTTAAAAATTTGAAGTTGTTTTGGGAAAGATTGGGCTTTTCTGCGGTTGAAATTGCGGAAGCAATTGGCCATAAAGGTGGCATTTGGTTTCTATCCTCTGTGCCAAATGTTGCTTGTAATTCCCTGGAAATATGCGATCAATGTATTACAGTGGAAGTTGTCTGCGGAAATATAACTTGGAGATGCAACGCCATTTATGGAAGCCCTCAACACAATCAAAGGATTCTGTTTTGGGATCATCTTACTCACTTAGCCTCCCTGTATGATGGCCCCTGGCTTGCTTTAGGTGACTTCAATGAAATTGTTAACCATGCTAAAACCAATGGCTGCTTTTTCTCTCTTTCCAGAGCTAATCTTTTTGCCAATGTAATTGATGGTTGTGGTTTTTTGGAATTAAAGTCTTCAGGCAGACTCTTCACTTGGTACTGTAGAGTGAAGAATGGCAAAGATGTAGCCAAGAAGCTTGATAGAGTTTTCTCCAATGAAGCCTGGTTCTCCCATTTTCCTGAAGCTTACTCAAAGACTCTTAGTAGACTTCACTCTGATCACTGTCCTATCTTGGCTCGCTGCTTGGGTGCCCCTCCTCATAAAGGTTCTCGTCCTTTTCGATTCCAAGTCGCTTGGTCTCTGCATCCCGAATATAAACCTCTTGTCCAAAAAGCCTGGAGCAATGACATGTTAAGTGTGTCTGAGAAGCTGCGTCGTATCCAGAAAGCCTCTTTGGAATTTAATTCTAAATCTTTTGGTAACATTTTTGCAAAGAAAAGAAATATTGAGTCCCAGATCAATGATATCCAAAAATCTTTGGAGTTGCATGATTCCTCATCTCTTCGAATGAAAGAAAAAGAACAAAATGATGATTACAACTCAATTCTGCTGCAGGAAGAATTACTCTGGTACCAGAAATCTAGAGAGCAGTGGGTTAAGTGCGGTGATCGTAATACTCGTTTCTTTCATCTTCAAACTCTGGTTAGGAGAAAACATAATAAAATTCATGGTCTGTTCTTGAGAGATGGCTCTTGGTCTACTGAACCTGAAGATTTACAAAATGAAGCTCTTTTCTTCTTCAAGAATCTTTTCTGCAACTCAGAGCCTTCTGACATTAACTTTCTTGGTGATTACCAGTTACCTATGCTTAGTCCTGAAGCTTGCCATAAAATCAGCTCTCCTGTCTTTTTCGAAGAGGTTAAGTCAGCTATCTTCAATATGAATCCCTTAAAAGCTCCTGGCCCTGATGGCTTCCAAGCCTTCTTTTTTAAAGAATACTGGGATTTTATTGGTTTGGATGTTTGGAAAATTACTCAAAGGGCTTTTTCTAGTGAATTGCTCAATTCCTCTATTTTCGACACCTTGATTGTTCTGATTCCTAAAGTAGACTACCCAAGTCACCTCAAGGAATTCAGACCTATCAGCCTTTATAACGTGATTTACAAGATCATAACCAAAGTCTTAGTGAATCGCTTGCGGCCTTTCCTCACTGATATCATTGGCCCTCTTCAGGGGGAATTCATTCATGGCAGAAAAGCGCAGACAATATCATTTTAGCTCAGGAAGTCCTCCATTTCATGAGGAAAACTAAGTCTCGTTTGGGCACTTTGGCTTTCAAGATTGATTTGGAGAAAGCTTATGATAGAGTAAATTGGGAGTTCTTGGAGAGCACCCTAGGTAAATTTGGCTTTCCTCCTTCTATTATCTCTCTTATTATGACCTGTGTTAGAGCTTCCTCGCTTTCTATTTTATGGAATGGCAGCAAATTACATAGCTTTGTTCCCACTGGAGGTCTTCGACAAGGAGACCCAATGTCTTCTTATTTGTTCGTTCTTTGTATGGAACGCCTCGCTTGCCATATTTCTAGACTTGTGGATTCGGGGGATTGGGAACCGGTTGCCGTCTCGCGTGGAGGACCGCGTATCTCCCACTTGATGTTTGCTGACGATTTGCTTCTTTTTTGCAAAGCCAAGAAATCTCAGGTTCAATTGGTTCTTCATGCTATCAATACCTTTTGTCATGCTTCTGGCCTAAAAGTTAATCTTGAAAAGTCGTGCGCCTTTTGTTCAAAAAATATTTCTAACAGAAGGAAAGACATGTTTACCGGTGCTTCCTCTATTCGGTTCACTCAAGACTTAGGCAAGTACCTTGGTGTTAATTTGAATCATGGTCGAACCAGAAGATATGATTTCAACTCTATCCTTGATAAAATCAGAGGGAGGCTGGCCAATTAGAAAGGGAAAATTTTGAATAGAGCTGGGAGACTTTGTCTCATTAATTCTGTTGTCTCTTCTCTGCCGATTCACCATATGCAGGTTTCTCTTTTTCCTACTTGGGTTTGTAACAAAATTTCTTCTGTGACTCGTCAGTTCTTGTGGAAAGGTGAGTCAGACGGCAGATGTTTATCTCTTGTTAACTGGGGAACTATAACTACTCCGAAGAGGTTTGGTGGCTTAGGTATTCACGATCCTCACTACATTAACGTGGCCCTTTTGGGCAAACTGATTTGGCAACTATTTCACTGTCATGATAAACCTTGGGTCAAAATCCTCGCAGCTAAATATATGAATGGTGATAGTAGTTCTAGTTTCTCTCTTCCACAGATTTCTTCTATGATTTGGAGAAGCGTCTATAAAACTGCTCAAATTCTTATGGATGGGTACACTTGGAACAAAGGTCCACTGTCTCAGTCTTTTTGGTTCGATAAGTGGCAGAAAAAAGGAAGACTAGCTGAAGAGGTAAACTATGTTCACATATCTGATTCTGATTTATGCATTAGAGATGTTTGGGACTATAGTGTTTGGGACACGTTCTGTATTCATCAATTCCTACTGAAACTCGATTGGACCTTCAATCTTACAATCCTGATAATCAAGCTGGTGAGAATACTTGTTGGTTTTCGAAGAATTCTTCTTCGGGCCTTTACACAGCTAGCAATGGCTATGCTTGGCTTGGAAATAAGCTTCTTGGGTGGAATGACCATGAGAACTGGTTGTGGATTTGGCGCCTTAGAATCCCAGAAAAATACAAGTTGCTTATCTGGCTCTCTATTCACAATGCTCTTCCCACCGCTGTTTTTCGCTTTCATAGAGGGTTAGCTGCCTCCAAACTCTGTCCTCGTTGTCATAGTGCTCCAGAGACTATTCTCCACTATTTCAGGGACTGCCCGAAAGCCAAGGAAATCTGGAAGCACTTACCCTTTGAAGATCTCACTCATCTCAATTTGCTACATTGGATTCATAGAGGTAATTTTCAGAATTCCGCCCTTTCCTTTGCTGCTATTTGGTGGATATGGCGAGCTAAAAATAATGAGTGTTTTAACAATGAAGAGATGTGGTCTTCTGCAAAGGTGGTTAATTTTATTCTTAGTACCTGTAGAGATATTTTCTCTTACTCCTCCTCTTGTAAGACTTCTTTGTTTACTCCTATGTTGTCATTTACTTGGACACCTCCTTCTTCCAATTTGATTAAAATGAACTCTGATGCAAGCCTCTTTGAAAGCTTGGGAAAGGCTAGTTTTGGTTGCCTTTTGCGTGACTCTACTAGTGTTATGATTAAGGGTTGTACTGGCTCTCTTCCAGTGATGGGAATCCTCCAGTGTGAATTATTTGGTATTTGGCGCGGGTTAGTCTTAGCTTGGGAGTGTGGTTTCAAAGTCGTTGTGGGAAAGACAAATTGTTTAGAAGCATGCAATTTGATACAAGACAAGGAGTTTGGTCATCTTAGCAAGGATCAAGATTTACTTCACAAAATATAGGATCTCATGACCTTAAATTGGTCGGTTGAAATCAATCTCATTTAAAGGACTGCAAATTGTGCAGCAGATTATATGGCAAAACATGCAGCTTTGGAAGGGAAGGATTGTGTTGAGTGGTTTTCACCTTGGCAGAACCTTAGTGATTTCTTACATAGTGATTACAGTGTAGTTTCTTAGTCTTTGTACTTCGTATCTAGACACCAAAAAAAAATTCTAATTTGGGAGTAACATTTTTGTTTAACAAAATAATGGTTGGGATACCTTGTGAAAGTTAAGCATATGTATTATTCAAGTTTAAAAATTTGTCACAGAACAATTAGCAATTGGTAGTTTTCCATCTTCAATTTGTAGTCTTCTAATATCCTATCATCTTTTATTAATCTTTTGGTATAAACTACTCCACTCCACGGTATGCATTCCGTTTACAAAGCAAAACATGTTAACAAAGTGCAGTAATGCTCAACTATATTGTACTGCGCTGATCATCACTAAATAACCAGAAAATCTATGTTCTGTTTTAGTCGGAAATAGATTCTCTCAAGTTTATTTTTTTGTCAATTATTTTATAAAGTGTAATTTTTCATCATTTATTTTTAAAATGGGATCAAGAAAAAACATATGAAAAATATATTTGAATAGAAGACACAAAAAAGGGTAATGCTATTTGAACAAGTGGTTTTGGCCAACCAAGTGCAACCAAGTGGTTTATTTCTATGTTAAATAGAATATTATTTCGGTGTCAAATAGTATAAAAAAGTGCACCTAAATAAAGTTTTATTTGACACCGAAATTATCTTCTATTTAGCATAGAAATAAATCACTTGGTTGCACCACTTGGTTGACTAAAACCACTTGTTCACGTAGAATTATTGCACAAAAAAAATATATATTAAACAGTAAAAAATCACAATTAAGAGAAAAACTTAAAAGATTCATTCTCTTATTCCTGAGTAAAGGACCGACCATCTCCATGAATGAAACACTATTCTGCTGATTATAAAAGAAAAAAGTTGAAATAATTAAATGGGTAAAGGGAAGAATGTCCTACTCCACCATTGGGAGCAGTTCAGTTTTGTCAAAGACTTACCTCACAGGACCAAGGCTATTAGGTTTTAAGATGGCAGAAAACAGTTCAACAACTCCCAAAACTAATCCAACAGAGTCCATTAATACTGTGTTGTAAATTGAATAATCATGACATAAGCATAAATTGATATGAGATTGAACACATATATGGACTTCCTCCTTCTCAAGTTAAGAATGTAATAAGGTCACGGCTTCACAAAATTTCACCTTGCTTAGTACAAGACTAAGTCAACCAAAATCAAAGAAGAATTTAAAAATAGGAAAACTGTGGGTAACAAGTAACATCCTTAAAAATTAGAGTCATTACATTGCCAAATTACACACTTTGCTGAAGAAGGAACATGTCAAATTACATATGCTTTGATGGACTTATTTAGACATGTTTTCACATTGCTTCTCTTCAAGATAAGAGTGCTCAATATTCAATAAATATGATCCGAATCCTTGTAAGATAATAAAATACATAGACAGAAATTGAAATTTATAATCAGACATGGAATTACAATTGACTAGAGATTTGTAGACTAGAAGAAACATAAAAGGGATACTTGTATAACCTACATACCAGTTATATAGACCTAGACAAGATTACAAGCATCTACTTAATTAACTAAACAGACCTCATGGAATTCAATATTACAAACAAGTCAGAACAGAACGTATGTACGGATCAGAAATCTGAACAAAGTGCTAAACAATTAAGAACAGATTCGCACTGGATCATTCCCGCTGAAAAAATAAGGGAAGATCTAAAGCGCTAATTCGCCCCCAATCACCCAACAACCACCGTTCAAACCCTTCCCCTTGCATTCAGGCTAAATCTGCTACGAGAACTCCAACCTCAGCATCTTCCTAAGCTCATTAGTCGCTTCAGTAACCACCCCGATTTTCTTCGTCACGAAAATCGGCACCGGAACCGAACTAGGCGGCGGCGACGCCACGCACGACCCCGCGTACAGTCCGCCGATTAACTCCATCGGACGGAACGCCACCGCATCGGCGGTGGTCGTGGTGGTGGTGGTTTTCTCGGTTTTGGCAAGCGGCGTGGTTGTGGTGAGGGGCTCGCCGCGTTTTAAGATGGTGACTTGACCCATGATTGGCTGCTTGGGGAAGGTTTGTGGTTTGGTATCGGGTCGGATCTGGATCCGTTTCTGGCGGTTAGGGTTGGAGCGGGAGGTTCGAGAAGATTTAGGGTTCGAATTGGGAACTTTAGGGGAAGAAGAAGAAGTTGAAGGGGAAGAACATGAAGAGGAGATTAACGGCTTTCGTGGCCGTGAAGTAGGAAGACAATCCTGAGGATTAAGAACTGCGACACCCATGGGAAGAGAGAAAGAAGAGATCTGGGCCTCAGAAAATTGGAGAATTTAGGGGATTAGGAAATTGGGAAGTTGAACGGAGAGACGGAGTAGGGTAGGGGGTTGGTATTTAAGTGGGGTTGAGGCGGCTCTGTGACACAACATGGAACAATAGTCGGTCGCTCACACACACTCTCTCTCTCTCACACATTCTCATCTCCAACGCGTTCTTCTCACCTGTTAATTACAAAGTGGGACCGCATCCACCAAAATAATATTCAAACTTTTAATTGAGAAAAACTATTTCATGCATGAATTTTCAGTCATGCCATAATATCTAAATTAAATTATATTAATTTATTTATTATTTTATTTAATAAAAATTATTTTTAGATAATTTAAATTTTTAATTCCCCATGAGTTTCATCCGTCTCGAATTCGAGCCTCATTTAAAACACTAAAAAATAAATTTAATTTAAAAATAAAATTATTATATTTTTAACTAATTGTCCCTTTTTATGTACTACCTTTTAAGCAAAAGTAATTTTTTTTTCTACTCTTTTTGTCTGCATGGTGAAAATAAAAAATGAGAAAAAGTGATCAAATGAAAAATTCTTCTCTGGTAGTATATGAGAGTTACTGTTAACTTAGCCAGCAGGCCAGGTATTATTCATCGAGCTTGTATTTGTGATATTATATTTGTGATATTACATTAATTTTTTTAAAGAAAATAATGTTCTGCTCGTATCACTCCTTTTAACAAATTTGTGTTAAATATTGACTTAGCTAATGAGAAAATTTCAATGATTTATAGGACACACATTATATATATTTTTTTATCTATTTTCATCCATATATTATACATGAATCATGTAACATCCCAAAATAATTATCCAAAATATAATTTATTTTATTATCTTTTATTTGCTAAAATAAGGTAATATTATATGTGTGAATTAGTTTATATCATAAAAAATTTTTTCTAATATCAATACCATGTTAAAATGATACACGCAATAAGATTTGATGTAATAAGATTTAAAAAAAAAAATCGTCGGTAATGAATAGTAATGCATAGTAACTATAATAATAAAATAATGAATAGTGCATAGTAACTAAAATAATATAATATTCCAAATAGTAACCTGCATAGTAAAACTTCAAAACTATAAATAGGGCTATGATTTCATTAGTTTTTCATATTCAAAAATCAATAAGAAATCCTCTCTCTTGCTCTCTATAACTTTTCATAGTTTTATAACAAAAGATTAGCAAGATAGAAGAAGAAGAAGTATAAGATATTAAGGTAGATATCTTTTACTTTCTGACAATCGTATATCATTAATATTATTTTTTTGCATTATTTCTTTGGACTAGTGTGGACTACCTCCAGGTCTGTTTAATATTATTATTGTAATATTATTTTCTTGCATTATTTCTTTGGACTC
>JASCZI010121059.1:49463-63769 GCA_036250425.1 Stylosanthes scabra | reverse complement strand
AATCAAGCCACTTGAAATAGCCGCAGTGTGGTTGGGTAGACTGCAGGGTGAATCAAAATGGGCAGGTTATGTTTCCCAGATAAAAGAAACAGAAAATAAAAAGCAGCTTCAAACTGATATCATAGAATAGCTTTGACACATACATTATAATTGGGGCAGCCAAGGAAGAACCTATTCGGGTTGAGCTTTGTGCAAGATTGGTAGATGATGGCATATAACCCACAATCACATTTTGGTGATGAAAACTTCGTCTTCCTCGGCTGGCCTACGCTGTCGGCGGAGAAAGTGCAAGTCCGGCTGTCACCGCCAATGCTGTATTCACCAGTGGTGCGGCTTCTTGTTACAGAGGTTTCTCCTCTGCGACTCATTCTCTTGGGGATGGGGAAGAATTAGGGTTCAATGGTTAGGGATGAAGAATTAGGGTTTCTGGAATTGGGGGAAGAAGATGAATTTTAAAGGCAATTATCAGGGGTCGATCTGAGCATTTGCACATCCAGGGCTTCCTATGTGTCACTTAACGTCCACCACATCACTTAACGTGACACGTCCACACTTGCCGTTAAGCCAATAACGAAGGCCAAAGACAGAAGGGCTTCGATGTCAAACGTTCCTGAAAGTCAGGAACCGGCGTGAGGCTTTTTTTTTGTTAGGGGCCTCGTGGTCCGTCGTGAAAATTCTCAGGGGCCAGGAAGGGTACGCACTTGTCAAATAATTGAATATTAGATAATTCGTTCAGAAGAAAATATAAATAGACTTATTATGTGACGTAACATCTGACGCTAATTATTGCGGCAGAAACATATGATTATAAGAAGGAGAGTATTTATTTTCGGGTGTAGCTAGCGTGTGTCCTAACGGCATAGGATAAGATTACTATTAATTAAAGTTTTTAAATGTTTACATTTAATGAATGAAAAATAAATGAGAAAATCTTGTTACCCAATATTACGGAGGACTATAAGAAGCCAATATCATTTTTTCTTCTTGTTTTTTTTCCCTTTTACCACCCACTATTTTTCTAATTACACTCATTGAATCTCTATTGGTCCTCTAACGTTGGTTTCGCAGCCTTACTCGAAATAAATACATTGAAAAGTTAATTTTTTTGTATTTCTAATAAAAACTTTCTTAATTTGTAATCTTATCATGTGACTTAAGAGCACATGTAGGAAAATCCTTATTTTTTTGATATTAAAAAATTTATTCATCACTGTATATTCATTTCAAGAACAAAGATACAAAAATGATCAGATTATGCAAAATTTTAGGGCTGATCCATAAATCTTCTTCATTATCATACATATTATCTTCGGCCCAATTTTTTAAAATTGTTCCGAATAGAGGTATCAAGGGAGGTCTTATGGAAGGTGTTGGAAAAGAATAGGGTAAGGATAACATATATTCGTGCTATTAAAGACATGTATGACGGAGCTACAACTAGTATGAAGACTCAAGGTGGTGCGACAGAGGAATTTCCTATTGGGATAGGATTACACCAAGGATCATCCTTAAGTCCCTACCTTTTCACATTAGTCTTGGAGGTGCTCACAGAGCATATCCAAGAGTCTGTGCCATGGTGCATGCTTTTTGCCGATGATATCGTCCTTATGGGAGAGTCAAGGGAAGACTTAAATAAGAAGTTGGATTTATGGAAAGAAGCTTTAGAGGTGTATGGTCTACGCATAAGCCGTAGCAAGACGGAGTATATGGAATGTAAGTTTGGCCGTCAAAGGGAAAACTCCAATATAGAGGTGAAGATTGGAGATAACATTCTACGAAAAGTTAAAAGTTTTAAGTATCTTGGGTGCATTATACATGATAATGGAGAAACTGAAGAGGATGTAAATCATAGGATTTAAGTAGGTTGGTCGAAATGGCGGAGTGCATCTGGTTTTATATGTGATAAAAAAGTACCTTTAAAACTTAAAGGTAAATTTTACCGCACTGCTATTAGACCGGCTATGCTTTATGGTACAGAGTGTTGGGCGGCTAAAGGGGAGCACGAACATTAGCTAAGTGTGACAGAGATGAAGATGTTGCGATGGATGAGTGGTCACACGCGTTTGGATAAAATAAGGAATGAAGATATAAGGGAGAAACTTGGAGTTGCACCTATTATCGAAAAGATGGTAGAATCGCGTCTAAGATGGTTTGGACATGTCGGAAGAAGACCAACTGATCACCCAGTCAGGAGGGTGGATGAGATGGAAGGTAGACAAGGGGTGAAAGGGAGAGGAAGATCTAAAAAGACCATCCATGAGGTGGTCAAACGAGATCTACATGCAAACGGTCTCTCTATAGACATGATATATGATAGAGCTCAATGGCGTCGTTTGATCCATGTAGCCGACCCCACCTAGTGTGGGACAAGGCTTTGTTGTTGTTGTTGTTTCGAAAAGACACCAAGGCTCAGATCCAGTAGTGGCCGAATAATGAATATGTTGGGTGCATAAGTATGTGGTGTGCGTGTGTCTAGTCTAGGATTGTAAAAAAAAACAGCGAGTGATTCTCCTGCATATCAAAAATATAGTTTGCTAAATAATATGCAACTTGGTTGGTTTCCCTGAAATTATGATTAATCAGAACCTGCAAATTTCTCCTGAGCATGTTTTGGATCCTGCGCAGCTTTCTAGTAATGAGAGGGTGGCTCTGAGGTGGATTCTGAACAAAATCTACCGCAACCATTGAATCAGATTCAATCAAGACTTTCCTCAATCCCAACTCCCAAGCAAGCTCCAGTCCTTCTAAGATGGCAGCCACTTCCACTTCAATTGCAAAGGCATTCCCCATGCTCATAGCAAATCCATTCACCCAATTACCATAGGCATCTCGGATTACACCTGCTCTACTCGCCAACCCCGGTTTCCTCTAGCAGCCCTATCAGTATTTAGCTTAACCGATACATTTTTATTTTTTTGGTTTACGCTTAACCGATACATATTATCTTCTTCATTATCATACATATTATCTTCGGCCCAATTTTCCAAAATTGTTCCGAATACACACCAAAGCTCAGATCCAAAAAAATCAAAGCTTTGAGACCAATGACAATTGAAGTCCAAACAAAATAAAAAGATACAAAGCCCAAAAAAAAATATTAAAAGATACCAAGTCTCACATTATTTGTCAATACTAAGGTTCCTTAATGGTTTAAGGGTATAAAATATCTCTCACGTCTTAAGCTGATTTTAAAATTAAATTATGCTTACTCAATCTCAATTTCAATATTTTTTTTTGGTGACACAAAGGAGAAGACATTATTAAGATAAAGGGCTAAAGGCAAGGGACGTCATTATTATATACTATATCAACATTAACCTATAGTTGTTTGTTTGAAAGTTGTATTAAGCATTTTTGTGATTTAAAGAAGACTTTTGAAGACAATGAATGCCGTAGCCTATAAAATAAGAATTGCACTAGCTACTTATTAGTTTTTTTTCTTCTATTTATTCAATAATTAAAAGTCCAGCAAAAAAATATTGTATTTTCTAAAATAGGATAAGATTCTTTAATCTAGACAAGCACGTATCAAAATAAGATAAGGACAACTTAATTAGGTTTGGAAATGTATTAGATTAGGTCTAAATGAATTATACATATATATAATATAATATTAATAAAAAAAACTAAAGAACCAACACATTATGATTAATAGGAAATCGATACATACTTACGAATGATAATTTATATAAATTTTGGATGATAACTAAATTTTGGATATTTGAATTATGGATAATAACTAATATAAATTTTAGATAATAATTTAATTATTCGCTCTCTAATAACTCTATAACGTTAATTTTACAGCACTTTTAACAATAATCTCTATCTTTCTCGTTGATACATTGACACTCACACTATATATATATATATATATAAGTTAATTCAAATACAATCTAGCTTTTTGGATGGGATTGAATTATACAACAAATTCTATTTCTTGAATAATTTATATCTCTTAATCCGTAAGGCTAAAAACTAATTTGCCATGAATTTAAATTAACATCTATCACTAACTAATGAATTACACTATATACATAAAACAAAATTTAATTTTCCAACATTTATTTAAACGATTGGTTAGCAACAAATAAATATATATTTCAATTTGAAACACTACTTGAACTCAATAAGCCAGTAGTCGGTAGTATAATAAATCTCACTATATATGTAAATCACTTATACAAAAATATATATGTAAGTCCAATTTTGAATATTATATATGTTGTTACAAAAAAAATTGTGAATATTATATCATCTCTTTCATTTTTATATTATTATATCGTAGCCTTTTTACTGTTAATTATCATATAGCGGTCATCGAGTTTGTTCTGTTTTACAGGAAAAATTAAAAAACAAAAAAACGTGTGCATTATTATTATATAATAATTGTTGTATGTACAGCAAAACGCAAACCCTAGCATAGCATAGAGCATTGTTGACCACTAGAACTTAGAATAATAAAGGGGAAAAAATGCATTAGAAGAAGGGCTTCATTATTTGTCATCTATTTCTGAAGCTGTAGCTTTTGAATTTTGATTCATCAATATATAATATTTGCTTATAAATTAAAACTCTCAAAAAAAATTCTACAAAACTTTCATTAGCTTAGGTTCCATCCTTAATTATCTGCTCTTGATTGGGGGCCAAATAAATTCTCCATTTCAAAGCATTGACCTTCACTTCACTTCTTCCTTACCCATTTCACACTCCATTATTCTTCTCCTCTCACAATAATATATTTTTTTCATGGATTATTGGTGGAGCCCTAATTCCCATTTTCCAAACATATACAATAATATACACTTAGCATTGGTGCATGTATTGATGGGAACAATAATATACTTGTGGCATTGCAATCATGGGAACTCCTAAACTCAAAGATATTCAAATGTAGAAGAATTCCATCCACATTCTACGCATTCCTCACTACTCTTGAATTGTCCAATAATGTAACAAGCTTGCTCCTCCAAAAGCATAGATGTGGTCATGTGGGATAGATGGTCCTATCATTCTAAATTTGGGTCGAAATTTTTAATTATTGTTCAATCAACAATCTACAAGCAAAAAATCTGAGCCTTTGGATTAGAGAAGTAAAGGTTTATATATCTTAATACACCAACTAAATTTTATATTATATTATGAAATCGGTTCTACTATCCACACACCCTTTTAGTAAACACCAAATTGACATATTATCTACTTTTTTTGTGGTGCGTCTATAATAACCGTATTTTTATATGGGTGTAAAGCTGGTATTTGATAAAAGAGCTCGTCAATAACATTATTCATCCCAAAAGTTTAAACGGTCAGATAAAGAAGATAAAGAGGGACATGATGCTAAATAAAAAAAAAAAGGAGAACATTAACTATATATCCTGCTAAATTCAATGCTATTATGTTATCTTGCTGGTTACCTCTTTAATTTCTCCAGGTCATAGAAAGTATTGCAATGAATGCAATCATACTAATTGACCAAGAAATTTCAATTCCTATGCTTCCAATCAAACTTCACACCAAGATAGGCATGATGCCTTCTTTCTTCTTTAACTATGATCAGCAAGATCCAATTTTTCTTGATTTTTCCTTGGGATAAAATAACAGCCATATTTTGAGTAACAAAAAACAGCACCAACTATACCAATAAATATTTTGACCTAATTAGAATACCAAGCTAAGCTTCAAAAATTGATTCAAATAATAGACACTAATTTTTTGTGATTCTCCAAACCTGCCATTGGCAAAGCCATCTGAAATTGTCTCAAGTGAAATTGAAGGTTTTTATTCCTCTTCAAGATAAACAGTTGTGACGAATTGATTATTGAAGCATAGGGTTAATGTGGCCTTTACCTGGATATATATGATGATAAGAGTAATAAGCAATGGATTTCATTTGGCTATGGTGGTTTATTTTGTTATTCTCCATTTTTCTATGGTGACACTACTGAATTACTTTCTTGTTTGTGTTGGTATTTGTGGGGGCTTCAATTTAGAAAGAATTTTTTAGAATTTGTGCACCATAATAAATTAATTATTGGGACAACTTGCAGATAAACCAGACTTAATTAATTAAACTGAACCATGTGATCATATTATCAATTAATTGAACAATAATATACTATTTTATGATATGCTAGTAATAAGTGTTCAAAGTCCACCATTATTTTTCTTTTCTCTCTTAATCTCTATTCATTTGCTATTTTATGGGCTATTTATTGGTTAAAGAAAAGTTAATTCCTTAATAAAATTGAAAAAAAAACTAATCATATTTTAAGATAACAAGTCACTATAGCAGGAATCAATAAAAATTGCTTGATACTTTCGTACTAAACGCCGCAATGACCATCGGGATATCTCACTTAGCGACGATTGTCGTTAAAGAATCACCGTTATTTACCAAATTTATTATAGTGAGTAATTTTCCTTCTTTTGTTACTCATAAATAAAGATTTTTTTTTTCAAGACTCATAAATAAAGATTAAAGATAGCACTCTTAATTAGTATTCCCATTTAGCCCAAATTAAATGACAATGGGCTTTCTCCTATCCAAATGACATAGACATACACATACACATTTTAATTAAAATTTCATGTTACTCCTTTAATTTCACTTGTTTACTTGAACAAATATGGAATTCGAATTCCACATTTTCTGCATATAGCAACTCTACTCATTGTCTAACATTTTTGAATAATAAAATTCAGATTCGCAATAAATTACTTATTTAATTACATAGTTGTGGGACTTAAAAAAAAATACTACCTAGCTAATGGAGCTAACCTAGAAAAGGTAATTAAAAAATGCCCATAATTGACGTCTTGTTTGAATTTCCATTTTGATCACAAAGGAAAATGAGTTAATTAAGAAACATTGAAGGACGGGGCGGGTAGGTGCTCTTGCTTATCTGTTATGTATATGATTCCACAAATTTGTACTGTTACTATTTCTTTCATGTATATCTAGGGTTTTACATTGCAGATGTTGGTTTTGGAATGAGATTTTTAAAATTTTACACAATTTTTTAAAAAATATATATATTCACTGTAAACGTTTTGTTAGTAATAGAAGAAATCAATTGCATTATTCATGATTGGAAACATTAGTTGATTTTAAAGAAAAATAAAATAACCTTAAACTATGAATGTTTTTGTTTATGGCTGTTGATGCGGCTGCAATTTCGTTTTAATATATATATGGTCCCAACACCATTTTAATGCGGCAAACCCTATCATTTTTAAATTCATTGGTTATGCTGAGTGTTACCAAAATCAATATATATAATACATATTGAAATACATGTATATTTTATATTTCAATATATATTATACATTAGTATTTAATTTTAGTAATTAACATTGGTGTGCAAATAAAATTTTTGTTATTAACGTGCGAGCCGTTGCAATAACAACCACAATTCAATTATTGGAGCAAGATTGATCAGTTTGTGTAATTCCCAATTTAATTCCCTAAATAAATTTCTCCGTTTTTTATTTTTATTTTTAACAGAAATAATTTCATTTTTTGTGACATATTTTTTGTGTGTGTGACTAACACAAATAATTTCATGAGACAAATAAGAGTTTTTATAATAAAATGTCTAAAATTTTAAAAAATTTAATATTAGAGAAATTAAAGAGTTCTCCCGTGAAAAGCATGTTTTATTTATTTTTCGTATTAATTTAAGTTTTTGGATAAATAATTTTGTGAGAAATCAGTTCCCTGATTAATGAAAAAAAAGTAGGAAAGATTTAATGCTTGAGAAAAGGTTCTTTGGGAAATTTTAATTAATTGGGGCTATTTTTCTTTCTTCTATCAAAAGCAAGTAAAGGTAACCATGTTCCATGAGAGAAGGAATATTTTCCTCTTTGGAGTATGGAAATCTCTCTCAATATATTATGTAATAAGCCACTTAGACTTTGTTGGATTCACAAGATCTAAATAAAGTAGAAAGTAAATTAAATAGTTAAAAACATTATATTATTACGATAGAGTGAGATCGACATGAGGGTAATTCTCAATATTATATTTAACATCCATTTGTTTGAGAAGTTCATACTTCATATACATATATAATGCAAATGCAAATACAAAAGCAGCAGTATTTGACATTATGATATTAATACTATACTTATTATGGGATGATGTAATAACCTTCTATAATTTAATGTGTGTTTGACCAAGTCTAATTAAGGAATCACAGTTACACTATGATGAGATCCACATGCATATATAATTCTAGTTCTAAATAGTTAATAATGCAGATGAATAAGTATATATAATATTAACTAATTTTTTTAGTGTTACAATTATTTTATCAACCATGCTAGTTAATTAATAAAATTTAATCAATATTAATCAATAACTTAAATTGAATGTTCTATTTTTTTAGGTTTCGAATTTTCTGTTTTCAAGTTTTGGATGTTTTATTTCTTAAAAAATATAAAGTTGACTGAGGTTGCTTTAGATCTTGGATGTTCTATGACTTTTATTATGAATGTTCTATAAAAATGGTTTCAGATGTTCTATTTTTTTATTGATTAATTTGTTAATTAAAAAATCATTAATTACCTATATTTTTTCTTATTTTATTTTTTCACTCTTTATGCCTGATTTATTATATACCATAACTTAAAAAAATAATACTGCAATCAAAATTAATTTATTAAATATATTATATAATATATTTTGCGTGGACATAGATGTTAATTTAGATGATCCGTATATATGTTGTCTATTCATTATTATTAAAATGTTTTGATAAATAAAATATATGAACACCTCAAAATATATACAAATTATACTTTTGTTAAATAATTGGTTTCACGATGCGAAATTTAATTACTCCTTTAATTTTAATTAACAAAAAAATAATGAAATGAAAATTTGACAAATCACAAAGACGTACTCGTCATGGAAAAGAAGAAATTAATTAATGGCTTTTGCATATTAATAAAAACCATTACAGATAGATAACAGATGTGAGGGTGAGGCCTCTCTTACTTAAAACATGGCTTTATCAAGTTTCTAATATTTAATTTAAAAAGAGTTCCAAATGCAACCTAACTTTACAAACTGATGGATCGTTACTATTTACAAGGTCCATCCATGTAACTTATTATAATCAATTAAATAAACTATTACATTTATCTTCATAACCGATTAGAAAAAAAAAATATGAAACTAAAAAGAAAACTAATTGCCTTATTTCCTAAATTTAAGAAGATTTAATTTAGTTAACAAACATAATAATTATTAGACAACAACCCATGTATTGCAATTAGTCTTACAAATTACAATAACTATTATTTAAGATATGATCTTTATTGTATTTACAAATATGAAACAAATTCTCATCTCTTAAAATTAATTTTTGAAGTTAATTATCCTATTCTATCTTATTCTGATTCTATTGATGAGCAAACCCTAATTTTCTGAGTCCAAATAAACTTGATGATTGCATGCAATAAGAAGAATCTTAGATAGCATAAACAACATACACTTGAGAGTATATTTTAATTTCTATTTTAAAGTTAAAATGTGTTTGACTCTTAAAATAAAGATCCAGAAACAAATAACACACCAAATTAAAGTTCTTGTATACTAATCTCAAAGCAAAAACTTCATAACACAATTTTATTCACACAAATATATATTATTGAAACTAAATCTTTATTTACCTATTAAAGCATGTATTAGAAGGGAGAAAAACAAAAAGAAAAGATGGGAGCAAGTATTTTAAAGCTACAACATTTTATGCTTTTAAGACACATGCTATGGATAGATAAACATGCATATGCCTGCCTTTGATGGTAGGTATGAAGAATCTAAAATACATTGAATCCTCCATTTAGGAATCTGTGTTTTTGTGTCAAAACAAATAGATTTATGAACTCAATAACCTAGCAATAATCAAGGTTAGCTTATCTAATGTAGTACCATTATATATATGACAAGCTACAAAAATATTCCTAGTTTCATAAAGTAAGTGCTTGCACAGATTTTGTCTCTTTGAATCATTAAATACACACATTAATGTTGAAGAATTTATTGGACTTCTAACAATGTTCATGTATTTTAGTTTAAACATCATAATAATATGCATTATTAAACCAAAACATCCCATAAATGATTGTACATAAAACACATAACTAGTTAGGGCCTCACCACTTGATTCTAATCTAGGATTCAGATTTTGAACAAAATATTAGATTAGTGAGTCATTAATTAAGTTAATTATATTACACAACTTTCACAACAACATCCATATTGGATTAATGAATGAAAAACAAAAAACAAAAACCAAGAAATATGATTAGTTTTCTCCCCCACTTGGTTATGGTGGGAGTTACTTAATTATATGAGAGAGAGATGTTCAACTTCTCTTTGGTCAAACGCAATAATGTAAGGATTCTTTTAATTAATTATTCTCTAGAATACCAACAAAACAAGACAAGTGATCAATATGTCTTGATTATTTGAGCAATTTGTTTTTACATGTTGGATAAAAATTACCCGTTGTATTTGCACCCAATATTATTAAGACTAAACCACATAGAATTGAATTAAGCAAAAGAGGGAGAAGGATTAAACATCATCAAGACCCAATTACATATATATTTAATCCAAAAATTAAAGAAAGATTTGTGTTATTGATTATGCTAATAACTACTACGATTTATTCCACAAGGTTAATGCACAATAACAATCTAGTCTCTAACAACTCCAGCAACCAAACAGAAAATGTTTTACAATTGTTCCTAGGAATTAATTAAACCAAGTCCTTACACAACATCACCTAGCCAATATGGAAAATGAAAATCAGCACTTGTTCACAAACAACTCCAAGAAAGTCTCATAAAATTGATTAAAAACCAATATATTATACCTTTGAATCGAGGCTTAACTTCTCACCTTTTTGCCCTCCAAAATTAAGAAAGCTCCGCATCATCATCAAAAAGATTGTCTTCCACCACTAGAGTTTCCACCGGCCCAACCATCGACCGGCATATTAGGCATGTTTAGAGGTAGATTGAAGAACGGTAGCCCTGAAGAAGGGTCTGGAAAAGAGTTATTAACACCACCGCCACCGCCACCAGCAGAAGGTTGCCCTTGCTGCATCTGAATAGTCTCATCTTCATCTAAGGGCAACCTCTCATATGCCACGTTAGTGAATGACGAGGCAATAACAATAACAGGCCCAGAAGCCACTAAAGGCCCAACAACATTTCCTCCTACCACCTGGCCCTGGCCTCCACCAAGAAATACAGTCAAACTTGTAGCCCCTGGTGGAGCAGGAGGTGGTAGGAAGGATCCTGACAAGGAAAGTATCTCAAATCTTCCATGAAGCGTCACAACTGCTCCGGCAGCTGCTGGCTGTCGGAGTGTGACGTTGGTGACGGTTCCACTACCGCTAAGGACACAGATCCCCCTTTGACGTTTTCTTGCATAGGTGGCCACAGAGTCAAACACATCGCAACCGCTGCTAACTTCAAGGATGTGTGCCCTAAGAGTGTTTGCACTCTCCCTTGTGATGATCACCGGTGGCTTAGGCTTGTTCTTGGAGCCCGGAGGTCTACCTCTTGGTCTCCGAGCAACAACATCGCCGGGGCCTTGATTTGGTGAAATTAGGTCAAGGCCTTCGTGATGGTTGTTGCTCGGGTCTTGGTCTTGGTTATTATCATCATCTTCAAGGTCAGGGCGTTGAAGGTGATGAACAAAGTGTGATGCTGAACCCAAGTCTATGCCGGCCATACACACACAAAAGAGCTCTTCTAAAGAAAGTGTAAAACACAAAACACACAAAAGGGAACAGCACAAAAATATATAAAAATGAAAAACTATATAGTAGTAATTAAAATAAGAGAGAAATTACAAGAATAGTAGTATGAACAATATAAATTATGGGGAGTGGTTTTTATATAAAAGAAAATAAAAAAAAGAAAGAGAAGTATTAGGAGTGCCCAATGATTCAAACCTCAGTTTGCGAATAGAAAAACAAAGGGATCAATTGAGTACTGCAGAGGAAATGGAATGAGATGAGGTTGGAAGGGAAAGAGAGAGAGAGAAAGAAAAAAAAATAAAGCGTGTGGAACCTGCGGCCATTCTCACAACTAGGAAAAGCATATGGTGGAATAAAATAATCATGGGATTAAACTATGCTAAGTGTTTTCTTTTTTATATATATAATTAATTTCTTTCTAAATCATATTTAGTTTTATTTATTATATAGGATTAATATTTTAAGATAATTTACTTTTTAAATTATCTAGAATTATTTTGTTAATCATACTTTTTTTTAAAAAATATATAATTATAATTTAAATCGATTATTTCGTCAATTAGATAAATACATATCATATTAAGCAGAGTGTGTCAAAAAATAATTGATTCATGTGTCATATCAACAAAAAATACTAACGAATCATATTGTAATACGTAATATTAATATATTATATCACATGATACGTTATCATTTAATGGATAGAAGAATCAATTTAACTTATGATTTACTTTTTAAAATTTAATATGACTAACACAATTTTTTAATTAATATTTAAGATGAGTAGTTATCTTTAAAACACGAATTTAAGTATCAATCTTATTTTATATAGAAAGCAGATCAGGTATAACTGGTAATCCAATATTTCTATAATCATAGGCATTAATTTTAATCATATGTACATTTTATAATTAAAATCAATTAAAATTAACGATTAAAAACATAAAAACACAAAATTTTCAATTATACCGGAACCATTTCCTATTTTATATATACACTTTTTAAAATCATAAGGTGAAGTTAAAATGTTATGTCTATGTGATATATATGTCCTTGGAGGTTGTGTGTGTTTGAGAAGGAGAGAGAGAGACAGGTAGGTTGGATCATTATTTAGGAAACCTAGGTCACCTTTCGATAAAGAGAAAACCTAAAATATTAAAAACCCTTAGCTAATAAGTAATTGGGGCACATGCTCAACAATACTCCTATACTTTACTTTATAAGAACAAACTAAAATTTGTGGTCTAATTTTTCTTAATTTTCATTAAACAAAGACCCGCACTTGTACGAGGCTTGTTGACCCAAGTTGTTAGTGCCCTCATCAATTGTTAAAACTATTGAAATATGGGGAAGTTCGTTGTTGAAATATGGGCTTCATATATAAATTAAACCACCTTACGGCATCGAAAAAAGTTTTTTTATTGATAGAGGATTAATATCAATTCAATGTAAACACACACATATAATTAAAATGAATTTTAATAACTTTATTTAAAATAAAATTAACTTACTTTTAAATTTTATTAGATTTTATGTAATTAATTTAGAATTTAGGGTTTATTCAGGTAGCTTATTTTTTATATTTTCATATTGTAGTTGTTTAGAAAAAAAATTAAGAAATTTTACAAGGTAATTTGATAACAAGATAAAATTTTAAAATAATATATACAATTAGATTGATTTAACTTAATTGCCTTAATTTATATATTTCAAATTCCAAAATACTCTAATAATTCTCCATCAAAACACACTCTAAATGTTTTGTCGTTTAGTTTACACTGGCCAGCTGGCAAAAACATGTAGATATATTATAAACTAAGAAAAGGATAAGGTTATACAATTTCTTTAATATCATTCTTACGAAATTTAAGTGCACTTGTATCATTACACCATTAATTTATTTATGAAATTCAAAAGTTTAATGTCTGTCGTAGGCACAAGACACACACTCTTTTCAAAATTTATTCATAGTATATATTAGATAGTTCCCTACATAGAGCCTTACTACTAAAATTATAAAAATAAAAAAACTAACATAGAGTGAAAGAGAGTGGAAAGATCAATATAAATTATATTGATGTATGCATGTTTGTATATATATGTTAAAGAATAGATCTTAATGTCTATGAGAAATTAAATTAGGTATGTGTCCTATACTCAGAAGAAAAAGAAATTAAACATTATTAATAAGTGAGATTGTACAAGATTATTGTGATAGTGAAAAAACTGAATATATAATTATTTGATTTTATATAGTAGATAGTTTAAATTAGAGCCATTGAAAACACAAAAGGCAATTTAATTAATTGTTTAAGCATTTTATAACCATTTGAAATAAATAACTTTATATTATGATATATAACTATCTACATGTGATATCTAATGATTAGATTTGTTTATTTTAATCTCAACATAAACAAATTTTATTAATTACAATATTCATTATTCAAATAGATCATAAAATAACCTCTTAATAATATAAAATGACTTGACTTTTCAACAGACACATGCTCATCATAAAATAAT